>JANAVB010030835.1:210000-307500 GCA_029216955.1 Iris pallida
TGATTCATGAATTATTGGATTATGATTATACATCTTTGAACGTATATAGATTGGTTTGATAATGATAAAAAAAGGGGGTTGTAGTATGAACTATTAAATTAAGTCGTACAAGTTGCGATGTATATGTTTATTAAATTTCAAATTTAAGTGGAAGCAATGATATTAAAATTTTGGTTTAAAAGATTGGGAAGATATAAAAACGATTTTTTGGAAAAAAATCTTAAATTTGGAATCGTGTCAATTGATTGAAGATTTAAAAATCTATTTAGATTTTGGTTTAAGAAGTAGTGATTATGTTTCAATGACTTAGAAAGAGAAATTATGGTTGATAAGCGCATTAAAATACTGAGCTATAAATGCTAGATTGTCGTGATAAGCTAAGTGTCTATCTTGAGGATTATTTGAGAAATTGGGAGTTTTTAAAGTTATGAAGTGATATAGAATTTTATGGATTCATGATTCATTAACTCTGGAGTTTAAA
Source organism: Iris pallida (assembly GCA_029216955.1). NCBI lineage: Eukaryota > Viridiplantae > Streptophyta > Magnoliopsida > Asparagales > Iridaceae > Iris > Iris pallida. The sequence continues at coordinate 210,482 of JANAVB010030835.1, forward strand.
GTTGGATTGAAATGTTAAATTTTGGAAAGGTTAGTAGTGACGTGATAAAAGTTACTATGAGATTTATGAAAAGGATTTAAATGTTAGTCGTGATTAGATTGGATGGCTTAGAGTGAATACAAATTGCGGTAGTTATTTTGAAATTCTTTTTAAAAGAATATAATGGTAGGCCACCAAGGTAACCTTAATGAGATAGAAGTGTTCCACACTAATTTCCATATCACTTATGACCATGATAGTAGTATATACTCAAGTGTTGTTAGTCGTCTGCCAAACTATGTGACTGTATCTCAATCTTGACTTACTCAACCTTTCCTTAAATCTAGATCTTTTATTGTGACTTTCTAACCGTTTGTATTTGATCGTTCCTTAACAGTATTCTCCCTTTAGAACTGTGTCCCTAAATTATTTCACTAGATTCTTAATTAAATTTATTTCATGCTTCAACTTGATTTCCTTTATTCTTGTATTAATTGTCACCTCTTGAACCCTTACATTCTATTTTAGATTCTTTGACGTTCCTTACTGTGACTTTGATATTCGGAGTGTAATACTAGTTGTTATCCTCCAACAAACTTTACATGCAAGACCTAGACGAGTCCACCTTCATGTAGATATATCATGTCCCACTAAACACGTCTCCTTGTACACTATTTTCTTGATGAGACTTTCTGGTCAATAAGACTAAACTATAGCCCTTACCATGATACTAAAATACTTTCTGACTTAAATTCGAGATCCAACCATGACTTAATTCTTTCGACCCGACATGTGATGGTGTTCTTCTTGTTTTTTTAAATGCTTAACCTTGTACCTTATCTTGATTGCTTGACCCGTTTAGTTAAGGATCTTGGACTATTTTTTTCTTCTTCATCAATACCTTCCTTACTTATATTTTGACTACCTTACGCTGCTAATTTAGCCTTAGTTTTGCAAGCTTATCTCTTTTTCGAGCTTGATCATGACATATTTTATTGGGTCAACCCACTAACATATTGTCTAATCAGAACCGGTATATGATGGTCTGATCAACCTATTGCACTTTGGTTCGCTTTCATATATTACTCTATGTGGATAGAGGCATAGTTAAACTTGCCCTAGAGTCTCATCCACGACAGCTTTGGCAATTCTCCTTGAATTATTTTCGTCGTCTATGAACCACGTATTGTACTCAATAGCATCGTCTTTGAACTTTTTTTTGGCTTTTGTCTTTCACATATTTTACAAAGACAAGGCACTGTACTTAATAGGTCAACCCAAGGTATCACGTTTAGCTTCCTTATCAAAAGGAGAAATTTGACTTATTTCTATATCCTCGCAGTATCCTTTAGGATTTCAATAGTATTAAATTCTAAACCCTTGATCGCGACCAGTCGACTTGGTCATTCTCTTTATCATCCAATGTTGGAACCTTATTCAATTGAATTAATTCAATTGTGACATGGATTTCAAGTCTTGGATACTCATGGCCAGACTTCAATGGCCTCATTCTCCATCTTGCCCAAACCTCGATTCATCCTGGAATTGATCAACTTAGATCATATCGAGACTAAATTTTCTTATAGATATATATAGTGTGCTTGGATTTCAGTGTTATTGACCAGTCGTGCTTTAAACTTTTATTTTTGATCATCTTTAGAATAGTAACGCTTTATAGTTAATTTTAGTTGTTTTTTCAATTACCAGTTTTCATATAGGATGATAGACTGCCTTACAGCCCGATGATTTATTATTTTTCCTTATCTTTTTTAGAATGGCACCCATGCCCAGAGTTTGTCCCCAGTGCACAACTGTAATTCCGGATGAGACTGAGATTGTATTTCCCTCTTCTATTGCTCAGGAGGTGTTAGTAGCCTCATCGAAGAATTTTCCTCCATCTTCTATCCATCAGGAGAGGGCTACAGTTCAGCCGGAGACTGAGGGCCTCCCTTTGCTTCCTAGAGTGGTACCCCATGCCATCCCTGATGGGGCTCATATTTACAGACTTCTTCAGGATGTATGGGAGGTATAGAGACTTCAGGCTGAGCTTATGAGAGAGCAGAGTCTCAGTATCCAACTGTTGTAGGATTACATGCATTCGAGGGGAGAGCCTAGTTCCAAGAGAGCGGTGAGCAGTTTATACCCAGAGCCTCAGGAGTACCCCGACTTCCAGCCTAGACCAGCCTATCCAGTTCAGATTTCTGTCCAGCAGAGGCCAGTTGAGCGAGTGCCTACCTGTGCCTTCTGTAAGAAGCCTGGGCACGTATGGAAGGACTGTAGGAAAAGACTAGGATTGTGCCTATTTTGTGGGTCAGCTGCACACAAGATACGAGACTGTCCTACTACACCTGCCCCTAGTCGAGGCCTACCTCCGAGAGAGAGTTCCAGCTACCAGACCTAGTAGAGGTGTAACTCCCAAAATCATGTTTGGTAAATTTTAGAATTTTTTCTAATTTTTTTTTGAATTTAAAAATTGTTTCTTACAAAAACCTAATTGCGAGTAAATTAGTTGATTTAAAATTAGTTTCGGCGTTAATGAATTTTCCTCCACTTGGAAAGTATTTTTGAATACTAGTTTGACGTAATGATTTGATTTATTTTATGAATTGTTAAAACAAATTTTGTAGCTAAATAAATATTTATGTACAAGTATTCAATTTCGTATTAATGGTTTATTGATTTCTTAATTGTCTTATTAATCATTTTCGGAATTATATATTAAATATTAAGAAAAGCTGATTTTATTGATTAAGTTATAATTAGTTATTAACTGTTAATTATGATAAATGGTTTATTATTATTTTTCTTTACTGAATGTTACTATTAAGCTTGTGTAATTGATCATAATTGCAAGTGGTTTCTATTAGTTAACTTCTAAGTGGATTCTATTTAGGAAATGTATTTTGTCATCCATTGCCTGTAGTCTTACATTTCATTTCTGGTACCGCAGTTTCAGTTTCATTTCATGTTCTAGTATTCTGGTATTCTAGTTTCACCTTGTATTCTGGATCATAGATTACATTGTATATTGTCTGGTCAGGGTTGTACTTTGCTCTTTTCCTGATAGGATCGTTGCAGGTGAGTGGGAGATTACATGGAGCTGGTGATTGCTTGGATATTACAGCTTTTTATTATTTATTTATTTTTCTGGAGATTGTATCTTAGAGATTCATTATTATATATTATTTTATTTGACCGGATTTGTCTCCGGCTGAGTTTATATTTTAAAACACTTGATGGATATTGGTGATTTCTGGGAACATTATAAAAGCTGTGTTTTGGTTTACATTACATTGTGACTTTGAGTTTTCCTTAGTATTGTACAGCTTACTTCGTCGTGTCCAACGACGAAGGCTGGGCGTGTCCGACTCGTATCCGATTATTCGGGAGCGGGGTGTGACATGTTTTAGTGGTGGCCCATGCAGGTATATCCTAATGACACTTAGGCTATAAAGTGTTATTGGGGGGACCAGCGAAAGCTAAGGAAAACTCATCACAGCATATGATTCGTGGAAAATTATTACGGGTATGGTTTTACTAAAATTTCTTATAGTTAGGCCTATCTAATCAATTTTCTGTTTTAGAGGGTAGTTTAGACACGCAACACTAAGGTTATCAATTTTCCTGCACTTGAAAGTTCTGAGTTTATTTCATATATGCATTTTGCTATTATAACTTTTTGATTGATAATATTTGTTATGTCTTTAGATTTTCTCGTAGCACGTGGAATTTTTCCTAAAATTTCTTATTGTTATTCAAAAACCTTGTTTCTAATTTGAGATTTTATTTCCTATGGAGATTTGTTTTTGTAGTCATTTTTGTCTTACTGTTTGTGTTCTTATAAAACTTAATGTTTTCTAAAAAGCAGATATTTACATCATTTTCCATCATGATTTTAACTTTTGGAATTTACTTGAATTTTCATAAACTCTTTTGAAATTTATGGACAAAGTTGAAAGAATATTCAACGACCTACTATGGCGTGGCAGATGCGCACTGCAGTCATTTATCTGGGTTACGGAGACCGTGAGTTCACTGCAGTCAGTTGCGCACTGGCGAGGCAGGAGCTCTAAGTCAAAGTAATTTCAGGTATTCATAGGTTCTCGAATATTATTGAGGCTATGTCCTAATCATAAAATTTTGATCTCTTGAGTTATTTTATTAATATAGATAAAGTTGATAGAAATATTCGGTAAATTAATATTATTTAAATTATTGCGCCAAAGGTTCATTGCAGCCAGATGTATACTACACTGGCGGGGCATGAACTCTAGGCAATGTGATTTCAGATATATATGATTTTCGGATATTATTAAGACTGCATCCATGTTATATACCATGCTTGATCTTTTATTTTCACTGACGATTTTATTAGGAATTATCTTGATTTTGGCTATATTTGAATGTCGTAGCAGTTTTCAAAAAAAAAAAAAATCATTTGTTACCTAAGGTTTCTTATATAAATTTCTCTTGGTTTTCTAGAATGTATTATGACAATGATAATGAACATACCTATATGATTTTGATTTCTGGATGGTTTTGTCCTAAATGATTTTTCATAATGTTATGACTGTCTTTTTGGGTGCCATTCTTACTATGTAAAACTTTGATTTTTTTCATATTTAGAATTCATCATACTTGAAAATATTTTTTTTAAAAAATGGATCATTTTAGAAAAATCGTGATTTTATTAGTTGTATTAATTCATATATTATGTTTAATTAATCATTTTCAAGTTTTTGTATTTTAATTATGTTTACCATGCCATTTGAAATTTCGAGGACGAAATTTTTGTAAGGGGGGTAGATTTGTAACTCCCAAAATCATGTTTGATAAATTTTAGAATTTTTTCTAATTTTTTTTGAATTTAAAAATTGTTTCTTACAAAAACCTAATTGCGAGTAAATTAGTTGATTTAAAATTAGTTTCGGCCTTAATGAATTTTCCTCCACTTGGAAAGTATTTTTGAATACTCGTTTGACGTAATGATTTGATTTATTTTATGAATTGTTAAAACAAATTTTGTAGCTAAATAAATATTTATGTACAAGTATTCAATTTCGTATTAATGGTTTATTGATTTCTTAATTGTTTTATTAATTATTTTCGGAATTATATATTAAATATTAAGAAAAACTGATTTTATTGATTAAGTTATAATTAGTTATTAACTGTTAATTATGATAAATGGTTTATTATTATTTTTCTTTACTGAATGTTACTATTAAGCTTGTGTAATTGATCATAATTGCAAGTGGTTTCTATTAGTTAACTTCTAAGTGGATTCTATTTGGGAAATGTATTTTCGTAATTAATTAGTATTTAGTAATTAGGGAGTGTAACTATATTTAGTTGAAAGTTAGCTAGCAGTAAGAAGAGTTTTAACTAATTTTATTGAATAAATTAGTTTTCTGTTCCTGATAACTAATTTGATCTATTGGAGGGAATGATGGATCATTTTAATTGAATTTTGAATTTGAAAATCTGTTCTTTTTGAAAACTGCTCGAGGGAATCATTTGGATTTTTGAAAAAAACCTTGTTTGAATTTATTTGCCTCTAACTAATTCTGTTACAATCTATTTTACTTAGCCCCAGATCTACACTGTATTTACTGCATTGCCACTATTCTTATTACACCTAGATCTACACGTATTTACCTACACTGCCACTCATTACTACACTATAAATAATACTAAAATATTACACAGTTTCTAATGCACTGACACACCACAGTACACTCTCTCTCTCAGCCACGTCACATTTTCTCTCTCTACACGTCTCTCTCTCTCTACAATTTCTCTCTCCTCTCTGGAGGAGGCCAAGCCCGTCGGAGCATCGCCGTGCCGTCGCCAAGCACCGCCGAGCTTCTAACGACCGTCGTCTCGACTGCAGTGCCGCCTCGAAGCCAGAGCACCGTCTCGACTGCTGCGCTGCTTCTCGAGCAGTAAGCTGTTCAAGCCACCGTCATAGTCGCCGCCTCGATTCTCACGCTACCAGCCTCTGTTTCTCGAAGACCGCGCCACCATCACGAGTAGCGACTGCAGAGCCTTGGCTCGCGTGCCACTGTCAGGACCCCAGCCTCGTGAACCGTGTCACCTGGGGAGAGCGCTGCTTCCTCTCTCCGCCACCACCGTAGAGCATCACCGTCAGATCCAGAGCTTCCTCGCCGAGGACCGCCGTGGATCGACGTCCCCGACCGGCTGGTGAGCTCCTCTTCTCGATCTTTCTCGAACCCCCTTCTCTTTCTTGTTTCTCTGTAGATCTAGGGTTTGTATTTGGGATCTAGGGTTTCCAGATTAGAACCTAGGGTTTGTGAAGTCTGGAGGAAGAAGACCTAGAGCTAGGGTTTCGGCCATGGCGAGATCTAGGGTTTGGGACCGAGTCTGAGGAGGAAGACGAAAGGGAAGATGCGGCCATGGTTGAGAAGAATTAGGGTTAGGTTTTGGTGGCCGGATCGGTTAGGGTTTCTGACTGTGAGGAAGGAGTAGTAGTCGGCCGGTGAAGTAATGTTAGGGTTAGGGTTTGAAGCAGTCTGGAGGAAGAAGACCTAGAGCTAGGGTTTCCTAAGCTAGAGGAAGGGGACGAAGTGGACTGTGAAGGAGAAGCTTTCGGGTTAGGGTTGAAGAGGGAGGAAGAGAAGACGGAGACGGGGGGGTTGCTTCGCCGGAGAAGACGGTGAACAGGGAAGAGTTCTCTCGAACTCACTGGTCGCTGAGTGAAGAATGGTGAGAGGAGAGAGAAAGGTCATGGGTTAATATCTGAGGGTGTGGGCCGAGTTGTGGACCGGGTTGTATGGGCTAAGGTGTGGGCTGATCAGTTTTAAGAGAAAATAATTAAGTTTTATTTGTTTGTTTTAACAATGAATAGATTGGGTCGGGCTGGGCAGGTGAGTGGGCTTGTGGACTTGGGCTGGCTGATTAGAAAAAGAATTTAGTTAAATTCTTTTAACAGAGAGCAGAGTTACTGGTTGGGCCAACAGAAGTCGGGCTATTTTGGGCTAAGTATATTGGGCAGTTTTATTAAACAAAATTTAAGGTTTAAATTCAGTTGATTTGAGTAGGAGAAGTAACAGTAGGGTTTGTGGGCTTGGGCTAGATTGAGTAATGATATTCTCTTGTTTATATTTTTCCTTTATTTATAGTATTATTCTAAATATCATATAATTGCTAGTATCTTTTGTTTGATAATTGTTAAAATATAATATATTCCTAAGTCAATTTTATTAGTTACTGTTAGCTACTAGCAGAATATTTTCTAGAATATATTATGATTATTTTGCTAATATGTAGTATTATTAATTGTTAAAGGTTATTATTTCCAAAAAGAAAATATTTATAATAAATGTTTCTTCATGATTTTTATTAATCTTTGACAGTAAAGTCCTAATATATAATTATTTTATATGTTCTAAATATTCAAAATCATATAGTTTATATTTTCATTAGTATTTATATTGATTAAAACTATAATATTTTCCAAATATTATTAGCTAGAATGTTCCATCAACTAGTTAACCTTAATTAGCTAATTGTCATTATTTCAAACACTAAATAACTTGTACAAAATATAACAGGTGATCATTGCAACCATGCAGTACTATTCTCGTGCAAACAAACCGAGGCAAGTACACTGACTTGACTTATACCTTGTTTTCTGTCTTACCTTCATGTGCCATGTTCTCATATCGGACACGAATTACACACGATTGTCTTGTACCATTGTTCATTGCTTGTGAGTCATTGTTCATTGCGGGATTGGAGGAAATATTAGCTTTTGTGTGACCACACCCAACATAGGTATTGTAGATAGCCTAATCGTACACGTCACGTACGATGAAGCCGTACCTTGTAGAATTGACTCATTGACTCATTGCATCATTGATTGATTGATTGCTCCTAAGCCGGTCACGCATTAGTTTAAATATTTTAAAATTGTCACAATTGCATATTGATTGTCGTGATTGATTACCTTGTACATTGATAGCCGTGTTCATTGTCTAGCATCTTGATTGTCATCCATTGTCTGTAGTCTTACATTTCATTTCTTGTACCGCAGTTTCAGTTTCATTTCATGTTCTAGTATTCTGGTATTCTAGTTTCACCTTGTACTCTGGATCACAGATTATATTGTATATTGTCTGGTCAGGGTTGTACTTTGCTCTTTTCCTGATAGGATCGTTGCAGGTGAGTGGAAGATTACATGGAGCTGGTGATTGCTTGGATATTGCAGCTTTTTATTATTTTATTTATTTTTCTGGAGATTGTATCTTAGAGATTCATTATTGTATATTATTTTATTTGACCGGATTTGTCTCCGGCTGAGTTTGTATTTTAAAACATTTGATGGATATTGGTGATTTCTGGAAACGTTATAAAAGCTGTGTTTTGGTTTATATTACATTGTGACTTTGAGTTTTCTTTAGTATTGTACAGCTTACTTCGTCGTATCCAACGACGAAGGCTGGGCGTGTCCGACTCGTATCCGATTATTCGGGAGCGGGGCGTGACAAGAGGTGAGTTCTTGACCAATACCTTATCCTGTTTTGATGATTACTGTACCCTACCATATTGTTTGTATGTTTCATACCATATGACTACTTTTGATATAGTAAGACTATAGTAGCTAGATGAGACCCCAGACTGATTACCTGCCATAATCATATATGATATCTTTCCAACTGCATGATTTAGATAAGTTTTTTAGACCATAATTGTTGGGGAATTGACCTAGAAGGAGTAGGATCATCTTAATTTCGAGGACGAAATTATTTTAAGGAGGGTAGATTTGTCACAATCACTTTTCAATTTCAAGGGTATTTTAGTAATTGTAATTTATTTGAATTTTTAACTATTTATTAATTAGATTGATTGCAGTGTGATTTGATTGGTTGTAGACTGGTGACATGGTAGTATAAGTAGTTTGACCTTAGTCAACCTTCACTAGAAGCCTAATAATGTAATTAAAATTCACATTTTGTTTTTAAAAATTATTTAGATTTAATCTCTATTTTTGGAGTGGTTTGAATAATTTTTAAGTCATTTTTTGCATTAAGCCTTTTTAAGCTTTTTTTGACATGGGCCTTCTTGCAACTTGAGAGTGCTTGGCCCATGTGTAAACCCTAACCCTAGAGACCCATACCTGGCCGCCCAACAGCAGTACCCCCTCCCTCTTTATTTCATTTGTGAAGCTTTAGCCTCCACAAGTGAACCCTAAGAGATCCCCTTCTCCAAAACTCATTTTTCTTTCATCCGGAGTCCGTTTCTTCCCAAACGAACTCCGTTGCACTCGTCGAGAAGAGGAGGATCTGCTGGAGCATTTCTAACGAGGAGGCGGAAGCAATTTCTTGAGGGAAATCGACCGACACGACGATCGAGGGACTCCGTTTATTGAGTTTTCGACACTCAATAGGTAAACCCTTTTCTTCCATAGTTATTCTGAATTTTCTTTCATATTTACATCCATATAGGTACCCTTGACATGCCCTGAAGTTTGGTTTGGTTTTGACTTCGTTTGATAGCGGTATCGGATACGTATTGGTCTCACGTTGCACGTGTTCGGCAAAATGCCACTTAGAATTGAAAAGTGTTAATTTTCGATTCTGTTTTCACAAAATCCTTCCTTATATGATTTTTAATAACTTTTGTGAAGACAGATCGGAAATCGACACGATTTCGACATCCGAACGGACACGGACACGCGTGCACGAGATCCCGTGCACGGTCCCGTGCATGCCCTGCAGTCTGTGCGTCATAACTTGACGCACAGAGCTCCATCTTGCGTAAAATTTTACGAGCACGTAGGGGCAACCTCTGCCCACATGCCCGTAAAATTTCACGACGTTTTGTCGAGCGAGCGTGGAGAAATCGTGCGTGCACTGGTCGGATGAACTGTGCACTCGGGCTAAAATTTGTCGCTGACACGGCCTTCGTACGCGAACACGGCACGTCGAGGACCCGTACCAGGAGTTGGAACACGTAGCCGTATACCTAGACTACCCAGGGACTCGATCCCGAGTCGTGGCGTGGCCCGACGCGCGAGCCACGAGCGACGAACCGCATGCACGTACGCGCGTACGTGCGCGCAAGCCACGCGCTATTACGCAAGCTGCTGTGTCGCGTCGCTGCAACTTCGTGTCGTGTTGACATGTCCTAGACCTACCCCGTGACCCTACCTAGCCGTGTGCACGAGCACGAGGCTTCTCGTTGCACGTGTGATACGCAATCGCGCGAGAACACCCTCTTCGACACGCGAAATCGATTTTCCGATACGCATTCTCCGGACACGACACAGACACGATTTCGGACCCGTGAGTACCCGAGCGCATCACGTAGGTTGAGACCAACGTGTTTGCCGAGTTTTGCGGGTTGATTTGGGGTATTTTGCGTTTTGAGTCGTTTTGTCGAAATTGGGTTTTTCGGGTTCAAAGTTTTGAATAGAAATGTGATTCTTCGATCCTTTGATTTTTAATCGGTATTTTCTGATCTGTTAGTTCATAAATGATATTTAGAACTTGCGGGAAGTGATCCGCGGAATTTTTACTTAATTATTTGCTCTTTTCAAGCATATATGAGTTTTCTACTTGTAGGCCTATATATATATATATATATATATATATATATATATATATACATATATATATATATATATGCATATATATATATATATATATATATATATATATATATATATATATATATATATATATATAAGGATATATATATATTTTTTCATGAATATGGTTATGTACATATATAAGCGCTGTTTTGGAGCGAGGGTTCAGTTTTTCCAGATTTTTGTATCGCTTCGGATCGAGAGATCGATCTATTTCCGGTACTAGCGAACCTATATATATATATTGTATATACCAATATATATAGTTTATATATTGTATGTTTTATATATAAATACTTGTGTAATATATTTTTGGGTAGGAAAATGATTTGGGGCTGTTATTTCTAGAATTCTGGAGTTGATAACAGTCCGTATTCTTCGCACCACCATTCTTTCATATATGGGTTATGTATATATGTATGTGCTTAGAGATAAGTCTATATATATATATATATATATATATATATATATATATATATATATATATATATATATATATATATATATATATATATTATTTTGCAGGTTAGTGGTTGATAAACTATAGTTTTATGTGATTGTAGGTTAGTGTTGTGACCATTGGAGTATTGGGACAGATTAGGATCGACCCAAAGACCTTAGTTTAGTCGAGTTGACCGACAAGTTGACCAAGTTGACAAAAGTCAACTTTGGGTCAAACTTGATCCAATTCAACTCAAACGAACTCCGAATGACCTAGAAATTTTGTGTATGACCTAGAAATTAGTAAAAGGACTAGTTGACCAATGTTTGACCAGGTTTGACCAGTGTTGACCAGGTTTGACCAGAGTTGACCAGGGGTTGACTTTGACCAAAAGGGACCTAGAAGCATGTAGTCTTGCATTGTAGCTATTTCTTTTGATATTGTAGACTTGGCTGTGACATGTGTATACTTTAAATAGGTTTATATTGTTCCAGTTTAGCTACACTTCATCATCAGCAGTTTGGTTTGCCAGGCGAGTACATTCTCTGATCTTTTCATACTTGTTTGGATATGTTTTCTTGTTATAGACTAGTATACTTGATGCTGACACGATGTTCACACGGATTAGTACCCTATGGATCCTTTTATGCGATGTTATCCCCTCGGATACATCGAGTATATATGTTCATGTACTTTATCGTGTTCATCATGTACTCTATGTATTCATATTTATCCATGTACACTCATATGTTATCCATGTACACTCATGACCATATGAGCTCCATGTACAAAGTAGTTGTTATCCATGTGCAATAACATATCATGACTTGATCCTTGTGTATTGATTGGAGGCAGGGAGAGTGTAGTTGGTTATGTGATCATTATCCCCAGTAGGTATCCATGTGCAACTCCATAGTTTATCCATGTGCAACACAATCCTGTTTACATAACCAATTCATGCTCTAAATCACGTAGATAGTTACATTTCTCTATTTATCATATTTATATCTCATCTTGTTAGTCTCTCTCTTGTTGATTTTCTTTACAGCATTTCATGTATAGTTTTCTATAGCTTGCTTTATATGTCCAATCCTGATATGAACTGTTGTGAGAGATATGTGTTCGTTCCATCCTGATTAGACATGTTGAAAATTTTATAGGTGATGATGAGGAGTACTGCCCTACTTATTATGGCACTGGCATAGGTGACACTGGTGACGTGGACCCTCAGGAGTATCCAACAGTCGTTGAGGACTTGCCCATAGTCTAGCTGTGACTTTAGTATCTTATTGTCTTTTTATTTGAGACATTATGAGTTGTACTTGAGATTTGTTCTGGTGGTTTACACCTAGACTTTTATTATATCTGTGACTCTCTTGAGATTCTTTCTCCTATTCCATCTTAGTTGTTGTGATTGAGTTACATATTATTTTATTCTCCATTCGGAGCATATCCTAGACTGTGTTAGATATTGTGACTCAGGACAGCGTTCTACCGCCGACACTGCGGCGTAGGCTGGGCGTACTTCACTTCTCGTGTCCTTTCACTGGGTGCGGGTCGTGACACTCTCTCTCTCTCCTTCCAAACTTAAGGAAGGATGTGAAGCACAGAGGCACAACCCGTTTGGACCTTCATTCTAGGTATGTTTTTCTTCTCCGATTCTCTCTATCTCTGTTTGATTTCTCTTATTTTGATTTTTAAACTTGATCTAATGTTTTTATTATTATTTATCTTTGGTTACTTTCAAACATCATTATTCATTTTTTTTCTTCTTTGAATTTCTAGCTCTTTTTTTTTCTTCTTTGATTTTCTAGCTCTTTTTTTCTTTCGAATCAAGTATGTCTTCATATATTGCTCGGTTTTTTTTCTTTCATTTTCTACTTTTGGAATTGGTAAAGATTGCCATTGATATGAAAATCCTTTGTTTTCTATTTTGGATGAAATTAGTTAAATGTTGTGTAAGTTTTCACTTTTAGGGATCGATAAAGATCATTTTTTTAAATGCATGTGCCATCAACATCTAGTTTTTCTTTCTAGATGGAAATTGCCGACATTTGATCTGGGTCTTTGAGTTCTAGAGGTTAACTGGATGTAAAGTGGGCTCTGCAAGCAGCATATAAGCTCTGCAAGCAGCATATGGAAATGTATGGTTTATTGGTTCGGATATTGCCCAATATCCATTAAAATAATCGATAACAGATATGGAAGCCAAAACTACCATCCGATCGGATATCAGATGGTTATCAGATGTATCTGATAGCTATTGGTTCGGATATGGTAATGCCAACATCCAACCAATAAGCTACCATTGACAGGCCTAAGTTTATCCCCATAACTGAATTTTCTATATATAATAATTCTTTTTAATTTGATCAGTTTAAAAACATAAAGCTGATAGTCCATTATTAAAGGGAACCTAATCAATTTACACATACTTAGAACTGATAAACATGTTTTAAAATACTTTAAAACTCGTTTGGTTCACGGAATCATAGGGTTGGAAAATGAAAGTGATTAGTTTCCTATGTTTGGGTGCCAAAGGAATTGAGGAGGAAATGAAAGTGATTCCCAATGAAAGGAAAATTTGAGAGGGGGGGGGGGGGATGATTCCATCCATCCAAGCAATGAATCACTTTCCCACTTTGAAGTATTCATTTTCCTTTCTAAATTCCTTGGCATTTCCAAACATCAGAAAGAAAAATCTATGGGAATTGTAATTTTCCAAAGGAAAGGAAATGCCATAGAATTAATTTTCTTTCCCTTCCATTCTGCGAACCAAACGAGGACTAAATGCGAAGTTGATAAACATGTTGATATATATATTTTCAAATATTTTAAATATAAAGTTGATAAACATGTTGATAGACTTTAAAATATTTTTTTTAAATGTATTGATAAACATGTCCATATTTTAAAAATATTTGTGTAAATAGGCAATTATGTAAAGATGATAGACATGTTTACTCCTAACATAAATCTATCTACATAAAAATGTTTAAAATTACCTATACAGATTTTTACATACAGATCTTTACATATGTTTAAAAAAAATTAATCGTGTTACTTCTACATAAAGATAACCATGTCTACCAAATTGATTTTTTTTCTTTTTTAGAAAACGTAATAATTATTTATAGTTTTTCTTTCTTAAACAAACATTTTTTTTCTAAACCTTCTCCTCGTTAGATTTTTAAATTGAAATTTCCAATAAAAAGAAACATGTCGAAATGTTCTATCCATGGTGAAGATGAAGATAATTTCAGAGAAGAAGACCAATGGTTGCACGAAGCTTTGAAAGTTGAAAATATATATATTTGTACAACAAACCAATTTATATTTGTACATCAAACCAAGTTATATGGACTGTATATATTTTAAAAAATTATAGAATATAGGGTGGTTAAGAGAAAGAACGTAAACTAAAAATATATTAAAAGGTAAACTTAATAAAGTAAAACAAAGGTAAATAGAATAAAAATAGGGTATATTTATCAACACCCATAAACAAAGTTCTATAAGAGCCTGTATAGTTTGTCACAACCTAACCCTAGAACAGATTACTACTTTACATACAAAATCCCTAAAATATCATGAAAACGGAATACATGCACATGAAAAATAGTTACACCATATCTAGAAAACTAATTAGGTTTCAGGGGTGTTGTCCCCTTGACATTGCAAGAAATGCCAAACTGTTTGGCATTTCATTATTTTTAAGGAAAATTAGCAAAAATATTATAGAAGCATGGAAATTTTCTAAACCCATACGCAAGGGTTATTGTAACGCCTAATTACCAAAATATGTAGGATTAGAAATGCATATACAAGCCAGCTGCGTATCAAGTGGACTCCAGCCCAGCTCAAATACATATAAGTTGTATAGTAACGACAAACTATCTATACTAATCAATAATATTCGTAAGTCTCAATCCACAGTAATATAGAATACAAGAATGAACAATATATAACATAGTGTGCACCCCAATGCTACATTTGTCCGAATAGACTCGAAAGAATAACTTGAGTCTACAAATACTAGGCTAACAAGAAGAATGTAAATAAATAGAGATGAATATGCAACCGCAAGAGATACCTGAAACAGTAAATAGCAACCATCATGATTAGCAACCCACTCCGCTCACTCGAATACCTAAAGAGATCACCAGGTCCAACTTGAGTCTACAAATACTAGGCTAACAAGAAGAATGTAAATAAATAGAGATGAATATGCAACCGCAAGAGATACCTGAAATAGTAAATAGCAACCATCATGATTAGCAACCCACTCCGCTCACTCGAATACCTGGAGAGATCACTAGGTCCTCAGGGGACATAGCAAGGTACATACAACATGCCAATGTACATAAAAGGAAATATGAACTAAGGATATCTACTATATCCGGTCTACTTGATATGCATATGAGAATATGTCCTAGAATATCAGACTTCGCCGCTGAGGCTCAGAAGCTCCTCATCAAGCTATTGCCCCCAATACCGTGTCATAGAACCAAGACAATCATTCAATAAATAAAACAAATTCCAGAACTCTACTACAGAGACAAAGACATACAATAATAACATGCCACAATACAATTAGTCTGATATCGTAGTCAAGTTCTCCTCACCACGTCTAGATCTAGCAAGTCGAGTCAAGTCCAATACAATAAATCAAAGTTCAATAGCGATATAGTATCCTATCACGAAGTCTATAGCCACGAATAATTATGTAGACTCTGTATCATGAATCGTGTCAGTGTCTTATGGTCTATCGTGTTAATGAATACGACATAATGCACGCAATGTCTAATGTCGGTATACAATGTAATTAAACATCGACACCCGAATCCAATCCAGACGCTAAATATCGACTAAAATCTACGTCATGATAAACTAAAATAGAAACAACAGTAAAAGAAAAAAATAATCTGTAGCGATGGCAAGGTACACTTGCATGTAACCTCTATCTGTGTGTATGCCTGACCAACTCCCACGTCCTTGCTACTCCCGCCAAGTTCACCTATAATAAGTATCATATTATCAATAACTCTAATGACTTACCATATATGGATTTTCCATATATGAACCATAATAATATCTATACACCAAAGATAGTCATAATGTCTATACTACACAATATAACTTATAAAGTACCAAATCTTTCTATAGAAGTTTTTTATTATTAACATAAAATATTATTTCTAATTCTAAAAAAATATTTACAAATATTTTATATCATTATTGATTATATTTTATCGGTATAAAATTAAGTACACAAGTTCTAGGTTGATTGTACAACAATGTTCCTAGACTAGGTATACGATATGAGCCCCGACACAATAAATATTCAAAAATCATTATTTTTTGAAAAATCATAGAAAATAGTAAAATTATATATTTATCATAAAAATATGTACAATAATTAATTTGGTCATGGTATACGAAGTTTCAAATCAATTGGACACATAGTACTCATGGATTTTGGTGTTTTGATATTACAGTGAAATGTCAAGATTTTTAATAAATAGCAAACAAAAACAAAACGATACAAAAGTATATACGTTGGAAAGCTTACGAAGTCTAGTTTCTCACCAAAAATATATGGAAGGTCAAAGTGGCCCGAAAGTAGATAAATGGCTCGCAACAGATCTGGTCTAATCTGGACACATGTTCGTAGAACGTACGTCCCAAGCAAACCGTTTGGAACTATGTGGGTGTCCAATTGGACATAAAAATAGACACAAAGATCTTTCCATTAGTTTAGGTTCCATAAAAAGATGAGGTTGGGAAGTACATGAAACTCTAGACGCAAAACAACATACCTGTTAGAACAAATTCAGACTTGGAATCCAACTTCGGGTGACTTCTAAAACTCGCAACTCCTCACAAAGTTATCATGGATCCTCGGGGGGCTTGCTAAGGTTGAAGAGGAAGGTCTTGGCTTGGCATGAGAGGTGGTGGAATGGCTTGGAAGGGTTGGGACAGCAGGTTTGTTAGCAAATATGAAGAAGGTCGTACGGTTATAGGGGGTCAGAACCTCTTGGGTTTTTTGATATTTTTATATGTCAAAACCACACAAAATAAAGGGAATGGGGGTACTGGTTAACTGAGGAAAAGATATGGAAGGGGTTTGGTTTTGGTTTGGTGGGTTTGGTTGAGATTTGATAGTTTAAATCAAAGGTGCATCTCAAAGAGATTTGATTGGGTCCAAATTAGGAAAGCTGTTATGGAGTTGATTTAAAAATAGTTTTAAATCAATATGGCTGCCATTAATTCATAAAAATGAGTACAAAATATGTCTAATAGGTTAGGGTATCCTAGAATAGGCTTCATGGGTCTCTATTTGGATTAGTTTTGGGTTGGTGGAATTTTTGTGATCGATTTGAGTCAAATATGTCTATAGATTCAACTTGTGTGCCACTTAAAATTAAATAGCACATGGAAACCCAATTGAGCGGCACATCGTTGGCATGTGCATATTAGGCTCAAAATTGGTCAAAACTATATATCGGGTCAAATGGTTTGGATCGGAGTTGGGCCTTAATTGTTATTTACGGTAGAGACTAAAATGACTATTTTATCCCTAAAGTTGTACATGAAAAATATAGCATAAGAGAACATGTTTGGATGTGATATGATATATCAAACTGAAGGTAGACTTGTCTAGAATACGATGATGGGACTAGATTTGAAAAATTAATAATTGTTGTGCTTCAAAAGTCAAACTTACCGTAAAGTACTAGTATAGTTATTATTGAATTTAAAATATAATTTCATATTAAATATCCATATAAAAATAATTAAAATATTATCAAAAATTAGGGGGCTTATAATAATCATGCCCGCCAGGACTCCCTGCGTGTATGCACAGATCATTTCATGCTCTCCCAGGACGGTGTCTTCTCGGGGTTTGCATATACCCATGGAACATTAAATGGGCATTGGAATCAGTACAAAGAAATAACAACTCAGAGGCCACATTGCACGGAGATCAAGGTTACCTTTATGGCGGTACTATACCGCGTGGCATAATATCACACCCCAGTACTGGAATACGGAGCACGGAGGTACGACATGAGCAACTACGTACTACGGTGTATAACAACACTCATAATACGGTTATGGCAGTCACTAGACAAGGGGGTGCATACTATAATCAAGTCTCCAAGGGTCTTATAGAACATCTATGTCTCAATCAGTCAATTAAGAAGCAGTAAATAAAGAGCATATAAGATAAAGCAGTAAGACGTCCTCGAAGCTCTATCAAAATGACCATGAATCTAGCTATACAAAATAAAGAGCTAGCACAGTGCCAAATATACATGATCATAGTCAGTTACAATTTGAATAAGTACAATCATGTGAAAATATTTTGATATCATGATAAATAGGTGTCTCCAACTAAACGTCCAAAAGATATAAAATATTATACAAGTGATAAAGAAAAAACCCACTAATGTCCCTCGGCGGCCATCCTTCTGTTGTGCACCATCGGTCAGGTATAAGTCTAGATCTTCTAGCTCTGGCTCTAGATCTGGCCAAACAAAAACAGTAGAATTAGACCCAAAATAACAAGTGCCACAAGGAAGCATGGGTAAATAAAACAAAAACTCAAGTAATACATAACTAAGATCTTTGTCATGATCATAGGCGTATAATCGAGGAAATACAACGTTCCTATACCAAACAAGGACAAGAGATATCGTATCACGTCAAGATGGAGTACATTCCCTGACCATAGTCATACTATAAGCCTCTGTATCTAGCTTCAATCCATATTTTATCGTAGCACAATAGTCCAGCCCCATAACCAAATAAGGAAAATGGTTAGACCACCACACAATGACTGTCCATATCCCTAGATCATTAACAGATGGTACAATACACAATCGATCAATTAATAATCGACCAACCAACCATATGGCTTTCTATGTTGTAAACTCCCTCATAAATAAATAAATAAAATAATTTACTAAATATATTTTTAATTTATATGTTTATTATATAAATAGCCTTAGTCATGATTGAGATTTGTTATCCATATCGACTAGGAACCATGGCATGGCTAGTGCAGTCGTAGACCATGACTAGCATACTAGACATGGTAATGATGACATAGCCATATCTATGACCCATATATTGAAACAAGTCAAGTTGCGACTTAATCCATAAAAAGGGATTAAATGAGTATTTTCTATATATTTTGACTTTATAATTAATTAGTTTGCCTCAAAATCTATCAAATATATATATATATATATATATATATATATATATATATATATATATATATATATATATATATATAACCCAACCAAAAACCTAACTACCAAGCCCTAACCTATCCAAACCCGACTCCACAAGCAGTCCCATGCTTGGCCGAATCCCCCTAGTCAGCAGCCCCACTTGGTCGATATATATATATAACACAACCAAAAACTGAACTACCAAGCCCTAACCTATCCAAACCCGACCCCTACAAGCAGTCCCATGCTTGGCCGAATCCCCCTAGTCAGCAGCCCCACTTGGTCGATCCCCTATAGGCATGTACAACTCACTCATATTCATATATACACTCCTAAAAGTCCATATGTATACTACATCATCAAAACCCTAACCTTATTAAAACTACTACATCTCCTCCACCTAGCAACCGACTACCCAAAGAAACCCCTCATTTTCAGTCGACTATAGCAGCCCTCCCATCTTCCATCTCATCCACACAACTTTTCAACTATCTCCATCATCCAAAATACCCTCTTTTTCACCATCATCAACCCCAAACACCATTATACAACCAAGAACCACCATCTTCTCCATCAAAACCCATAAACCCACCATTATCATCAACCTCAACCCATCAAGCAAGGAGAAGCAACCTAATACAAGCAAGGATGAGTGCTTATTGGACAAGGAAAAGCATCACCATCAATTTCTCCAAAGCTTGGTAAGCTTCAAATCCTCTTCTTACTCACCCACCATGGGATGTTCTTCCTAAGAATTTATGTGAGCTCATCCTCTTAGAAACCATGTTTTCCATGTTGATACCATGTGTGTTGATAGGATTATTATTATATTAACACATGTTTGCTAGTTATTCGCATAATTGTTTGAGAACTATATATATATATATATATATATATATATATATATATATATATATATATATATATATATAATTTTATTGTTTTTATTATATATCTATGGTATTAATATGTCCAAATCTGAACCCTAACTTTGCATGCCACTAATCTAGGTTCTTGATTGTAATTTTGTCATAGTTTGGCACATAAAATAAGTACTAATTTTAATGCTTAAAAATAATTATTTATGAATATTAAGCATGATTAAAATATGTTATTATATGTATTTTGATAGATATAGGTCATGGCTAATGATTGGTAACATCTTGGATAAGTTTTATAAAATTAGTAGGTGTAGAGTAGCCATAACCATGTACCGTATCCAAAAACCCAAATATGGAATTTAGAGACAAAATTGAGTATAAATCATGTTTAAATTATATTTTTATGATTTTAATATAATTTATATACATGTCCTTGTGTTGGGGTCTTAGCCTCAAATTTTAGAGGTCAAAAACTGTAAGCCTCCTGATTTTTGAATTTATTTTTATTTACTTAATATGGATATTTAATATTAAATTATATTTTTAAAGTCAATAATGACTATAGTACTTTATCGTAGTTTTGATTTTTGAATCACAACAACTATCGATTTCTCAAATCTAATTTCATATTTGAATTCTAGACAAGTCCACCTTCAATTTGACATATCATGTCCCATCTAAATTTATTTTCTGACATTCTTTTCACTTCGCACAACTTTGGGTCATCTTAGACCATTTGACCGTTTACTGTAATTCTAAACCTAACTTCCAACTTGAGTTTAGGACTCGACATAGATCCAAACCAATTTCCCAATATATGAGTTTGACCCATTTTGAGCCTACTACGCACGTGCCACTAGTGTGCCACTTAATTGAGTTCTTATGTGCTATTTATTTTCAGATGACACACAAGATTCAATTAATAGGCTTTCATAGTCTATTTTCGTATAATAACCCATACTGACTCCAAACTAGATCAACAAGCCATGATAGAGCCATGTTAGGTTGCCATGACCTCTAGTCAAATATATATATATATATATATATATATATATATATATATATATATATATATATATATATATAATTTAAATGTTATATTGTGTTTATAGAAATTTCCTACGTGAAAGGTATGTATTTTCTACATATATGGGAGGTAGTATAAAACAAATATTGTAGTAAATATAAATATATTTTTTGTAAATAAATTTAGTATATTATGTAAATTATTGGTATAAGAATATATATGTAAATATATTAATAATCTACATGAATATATATTTATACATATAAAGTACTTTCGTGTACATATATACTAAACCAAATATATATTAGTGCATAAAATAATATATATATATATATATATATATATATATATATATATATATATATATTAAAACCTAACCTAATTCTTTTCCTCCACCCCCCGATCTTGTAGCAGTAGCCGCAACTACAGTGGTCGCGACGGCAGGCTACTACGACACGCCACCGCACGACCCACCTCCGCTGCACCACTGGCCGACCGCTGCCGTCGGCCAGGCAGACAGTGTCGCAGCTGCAAGCGCACGTCCATACGGGAGGCAGCACCGCAGCAGCATCGACAAGCCGACCGCAACCACTACCTTCTTGGCCACGAGGTGTCGACATCCCCCACAAACCACCTGGGTGTGCCCGTGTCGTCCTCGATGCATGACATAGTCGAGTCATGCATTTTGCATGAGATCATGTCGTGACACACATAAATTTGAATCTAGAATTTTATTTCGTCGCAGCATCTTTGGACACATTTTGTGGAAAATCAGACCATTGGATCGTCGATCCGATTCTTTCATCTCAATATAGGTATATGCCTCTTCACTCACCTCAAATTTCAACCATTAATTTGATCATTTGATAGATCAAAACTGGCCACCAAGTTGGACATTTAAATTGCGTATACTTTTGACAGTTTCGTGGAGCCAACTTCGCGGATTTGTTTCAACCTCGTCAAAGCTCCATTTGACGAACCACCACTCTGCTGTATAGCAGGAATAACCAACTTCATGACATAAATTTTTTAGTTCAATAGGATATCATTTGGTTAGATAAAATCGACGCCAAATTTGGCCGTTTGAAATCGTAATTTCGAACATGTAAAAGTTTGATTTTTATCCCGGGACATTGGATTCCAAATCTGACACCACCATTGGACTCGTGGTGTCGTTTTGGCCAAGATTAACATATAATTTGTCAAATTTGGACAATCTTTGTTTTGGCATATTTTTCGGTGCAAAGTGGATCTAACGACGGGCACCGTTTTGGCCCAAATTTATTGTTTGTCCCTGTGTCCAGAATTGGACTTATGGGTAGCCAATATTTACTTTTTTTTATTCCGAGATTGATGGCGATATCCGTTTAGCATCCGGAGTTGTTTGTGGAAGACTTGCTTTTGTGGTTTCTATTGGTTTGGCAGTTTTATCGCGAGATGTCGTATAGTCATCGTACGACCTCTAGGCAAGTGTACTTGCCTTAGTTTCTGATTGATCTTTTTATTTTTGTTGTTGTTTATTTTGTTAGCATTAGCATGACATAGGATTGCTGATACTTACTGTCCATTTCGAAGACGGGTACCGATGTCATGATGATGACACCGAGTATTGACATAGGCATTACGTGCATATTGTCGTGTCCATTGACAAAATGACCACAGGACACTGACACGTTCATGATGAGAGGTTACATGAGTATTCATGGTGTTGGCTTCATAGTAGTTTACTAGATTGTTCATTGTTATTGTTATAGTAATGACTGTTTGGACTTGACATTGATAGATACTAGACATGGGGTGGGGAGTAGGGGTGAGCATTCAGTTAATTAAACCGAATTGGACCGAAATCAAATAAGCAAAACCAAAACCGAATTAAATTGGTTCGGTTTTGGTTTATTCAATGTATTTTTTATTTTTTTTTGATTTTTTTGTGCTTTTTTTGTTATAATATATAGTAACTAAATATACCTAGACATATTTAGTATATACCTATATATATTTAGTGTATATATATATATATATATATATATATATATATATATATATATATATATATATATATATATATATATATATATATTTTTATATATATATATATATATATTTTATATATATATATATATATATATATTAAAATATATATATATATATATATATGTAAAAAAAATATATATATATATGTAAAAATATATATATAAAAAAATATATATATATAAAATATATATATATATATATATATATAGGCCACACACACACACACACACACATAGTAATTAAATTAAATTTTCTTATTCGATTTTTGGTATATATATATATATATTTTTTTTTGGTATATTTTATATATATATATATATATATATATATATATATATATATATATATATATATATATATATATATATATATATATATATTTTAATTAAATTTTCTTAGTCGGTTTTCGGTTTTGGACCGAAACCAAAACCAAAACCGAATAAGAAAATTTAGTATTTTCAAAATCAAAGCCGAACCGAACCTCTTATTTGGTTCGGTTTGGTTTTTGGTCCAAAATCGAATAATTCTCACCCCTAGTGGGGAGAACTTGACTATGATATCAAACTTATTATATTGTTGCATGTTATCGTTGTGAGCCTTTATTTCTGCAGCAGAGTTCTGGCTATTGTTATTGATTGTCCTTGGTCCCACGATACGGTACTGGGGGCAATAGCCTGCTAAGGATTGTGAGACTCAGTGGCGAGGTCTGATATTCTAGGAATTGTTCTCACTTGTATAGCACGTAGACCAGATACGCTAGATTGTCCTAGATCATACTTTTTATATCTCTACCTTGGCATGTATATTATGTACCTTGCTTGTCCCTGAGAACCTAGTGATCACTCCAAGTAGTTGGTCATACAGACATAGTCCGCTGCTTATGGAGCTATTGCTATATCCAACTCAGATATTTTATCATGTTTTCATATTGTATCCATTGTTTATACTCTGCTCTCAATTTAGTTTTATAGACCTATGTCGTTCTTCGGGTCTAATCGAATATGTATGTTATTGGGCTGCAGGCCATAATATATATTCTTTATTCCTGATTTACTTATTCTGTGGATTGAGTTCAATATATTTATAGTTGATTGATAGATAGAATTAGAACACCAAGATAGCTTATATGTATTCGAGCTGGGCTGGAGTTCGTTTGATATGTAGCTGGCATGTATACGATCTCATAGTCTTACGTATTTTAGGATTGGAACGTTACATGTTTTTGTGGTGGCCCATGCAGGTCAGTTCATATCGTTTCGGTTACGTTACTGTGCCAAAGGAGCCTGCAATAGGATAAAGCATTAGGATCTCAATCCACAACTGCCTTGAAAACTCTTTTGAATTTATCCAATGCCTTTAGAACTCGTAATTGAAGTCAATCAACTTCTTTGACCTCTCATTTTAGGATTTTCATTATTCCCTCTTTCGGAAGGACGAATGCCCGTGCTTGGTGAACCATCTACTCCATCGTTGGACAGAACATAGTTGATATAGTATTATAAAATGAAATACTTATTAAGGAAAGAAGGATTTGATAGATACCTCTATTAGTTATACCGAGTAGCTCAGATAGGTAATATAGGATTCTCATAGGCAACTTAACCCTGGCAAGAGAGTTTAGGATCAATGGATTACAACCCTTCTACCCTTACCTATGCTAGATAGAGATATTTTGGAGGAATTGGAGGAACATATAGTAGGATTCATAGATTACTTACAGTTTTCCAACTAGAAGCTATCGTCATACGGGGAAGACTAAGTTGGAAGGGGCCCAAGGGTCTCGTTATAAATAGAATGATTCAGTGAACATCGCCTAACATTAACTTCCACCTTTACTCAATAGATAGGTGTAAGGTGGGTAGGCGTATTCGTGATTGCTAGATGGCATTTTTAGGCTGTAAAAAGCAGATTGTTAATATCTTAAGGTTGATATATGATCTATCGAAGTATGGCATAGAGTTTAAGAAATAAATTTAGTATTTATATCCACTGAGATTAGACCTACCTAGAGAATAGAGGGTAGAATTAAAAACCTTATGTAACTACCTAGATTTCAAATTGCTATTTTTGAAAATTTTGAGGTAATATTGAGTTATAAAATTCTTTTTCTAAATTTGAAATTCTATTATTGATATCAATGTCATTATTGTTGAATCATTTTTATTGATTTAATTATAATTATGATTATAATAATTATTTAATAAATTAGTAAATTTTATTTCATATTTATTTTATTATTAATTAATTCTTTATGAGCTATAGACTTGGATTGTGGGCTAGCTTAGCCTATTTTAGCCTACCAAACCTTGGGCTTGGATTGTGGACTACTAACTCATATTTCTTCCTAATTTCTAGTGCTAATCATTATTGGGTTTGGACTTTGGATTAATTATTAGTTGGCAACTAGTCTTAATTAGTGGATTAGTTAGGGGTTAGTTGTAGTTAGTTAGTTTGTTCAACTATAGGCCCTAGATCTATTACAATTTACAAGCATTGCCACTCTAGACTTGTGGAGCACTCTACATATTCTTTCCTATTTAATATTGGGGACTTCCTAATATTTTATACATAAAATATTCTGTTCTCTTACTCTCTCTCATTCCACTCTCTCTCCATCACTGTATCGTCTGATCACCACTCCGTCGTGCCCGACCGAGCTCCGACAAACCCCGCCGCCGCAGCATCCTAACTCATACCTGCTCCGCTGATCCCTGCATCCCCTGACCTCCACTCCACCGTACAGCTCCACCCGAGTCCTCCGCCACCACCATATTAGTGCACCCGACCCCTGACCTAACACCAGCCACCTGTTAGCCCAATGATTATATCATGTTTTTGAATATGGCTAATCAATTAAGTTTAACATAATGACGTCACTAATATTCATGTAATCCCTATCATGTTGCTACTTATACTTAGCATTGTCCTAAATGTTCTATGTCATATTGTTATGATTGTATCATACTGCATCATATTGTTATGTTTCGTCTAACATATATTTGTAGACATGCAGTAAGCATGATCAAGCCTTGACAAAGCAGGACATATGCAATAGAGAATTATTGATGGGCCAAAGACGACGTTGTACAAGAAGATTTCTCTGAACCGCCTAACGACCTATCCGGGGCCTCGCATCGGGGGTTCCGCTGCCCGATCAGCGGACAGAGGTCGAGGGAGCAGCACCCCGCATCAGGGGTTCGGGGGCGAAGCCCCCGAAAGGTATTCAGATTTTCAGATCTGTTTATCTTTGGACGATTGCCGTCAAGGAAAAATGCGTCTTCAATGTCAGGAAAAAGACGTCATCAAAAGGGCTATTGGTTTTCATATTTATTCTGTATTTTTCCATTTATTGAGTCTAGGAAAAATGTGAGATTGATCGGATCGGTATTGGCTTAGGTTTTTCTCAGTCCACAAACAAAAATAAGCCTACCTACGTATCCCAAAAATCCACAATTCCAAAAAGCCCAAAACCTATACAAATTTGATTTATTCCTTACTGTTCTGAACCAGCAGAACTCTGACAGAACTCTGACCAAGTTCGGTCCGAGTTCGGTCTGGGTTATTTGAAATACAGTTCCCACCAAATCTGCATCCAACGTTCGTATGCGAAATCCTAGCATCCGAACTCTGCCCGAACTCTGCCCGAGTTCGGTTCCCCAAAAACACTATAAATAGAGTTGAGATTACCATTCATTTCAACAATCCAATTTCATCTCTTCTCTTCTCTATCAAAAGTGTTCTGAGCTTTTACTTTCATATCTTATCCTTTACGACTCTTAGCCAAGCCAGTACAGTTTCTGTTTAATCTAGAGTTTGGTGTTGAAGAGTTGCATCGGAGGTTGTATTCAGAAAACGTTCCAGTTTTCCAATTGCCTTCTGGAGCCGGTCGTGCGCTCGTCACCAAGCACGGTGTTGTGAAGTCGGTCGTGCACTTGTCACCAAGCACGGTGTTGTAAGAGTTGCAAGCACTCAGTTAAAGCTTGTGTCATAGTGGATTAACATCGAGCAAGAGTACTCGAGACTGGACTAGTCCTCTCAGAGGGATACCAGTATACATCGCTGTGTCACTGAGTTTGAATTCTTGACTCTTACTTTACTGCATTTATTTACTGTCTCCTATTTACTGCCATAGTTATTACTTAAGTTTTTAATTGGTGATTATTTTCCGCTGCACACGCACACACTCTATTCACCCCCCCTCTAGAGGTGCTCAACGGTCCTACAATTGGTATCAGAGCAAGTTCTCCTTATAGAGATATTTTTGCTTATACTAATTGCTCCTTCAATTGGTATACTAGCAAGGACTCTATTATTTGGCTTAACATCCTTGGAGCAGATCCTTATTACCAGAGCGGGTTATACAGGTAAAGCAAGGTAATATTGTTATTATATAACTGCTATTACATAGATCACTATATCACATATGGCAAGTATGTACTTCACAACTGAAGAGCAATCCTCAAATAGACTCCCACTATTTGATGGTACAAATTACACATACTGGAAAACACGAATAAGCTTCTACTTGAAGTCTCTAGACTTTGACTTATGGTCAATTGTTGTCAATGGCTACCAAAAGCCTACTATCACTTCTATTCTCACATCCTCTATTATTAACAAGCCTTATTATAGTTACACAGAGGAAGAGAAGAAGTTAGCTAGCCTTGATGCAAAAGCAAAGCATGCTTTCTATTGTGCTGTAGACTTCAATATATTCAATCTCATTACTACTTGCACAACATCTCATAAAATTTGGAAACTTCTTGAAGCTACTTATGAGTGCAGGTACGAAAGCAGTGCTAGCGATTCCAGAGAAGAGGATAGTCTTTATAATAATACAAATGTGTGCATAATGGCATCGAGATTTAAGGTTCAACACAACCCTATATATGAAGAAGAGCTTGTATGTGACAACCGCAAGAAGATAGGCCACATCCAAGAAGATTGTACTACTTCTAGAAAGGAGAGTCACTACGAACGATCAAAAGAAGAAAGATCATCATCTCACAAGTACGCTACCACGAGCATATGGTGCAAAAGTGAGGCAAGCAAATCTGAAGAAGAAGAGAGACCTCATCAAGCTGCAAATTTATGCTCAATGGCATTATCTAACGAGGTACAGAATAATTCTCTTCTTGAAGAGAATGAATTTTCTTATGATGAGTTATCTGATGCTTTCAGTGATCTGTTAGAAGAACACAAGAAAGTATTAGATAAGTATAAGCAAGCTAGAAAGGATATTCAATCCTATAAGCGTGAGAATGAAAAGCTTACTTGCTTATTGAATGATGCTAGAAATACTTCTACTTCTAATAATTCTACTGAGATTTCCACACTTGAGTTTAGATTGTATGAGGCACTTGAATGCATTGAGAAAAGCACTCAAGAAAATGCTAAACTTAAGGAGGAACTAGAATCTGAAAAGAAGAAGTATTCTATTGCTTCATGTAGAATTGATGCTCTTTCTGCTAAGTATGATGAGATCTGTGCTAACTCTAAAAAGTTAGAGATTAGACTGGGAAAGCAGGTAGTACAACCTACGACTCAGTCTAACACAAGACACGTAGCACATCACAAAGTCACACACGTCAGATCTTTTACAAAGGAAGCAAGCAAAGCTAAAGCTTCACACAACCATGCTTTCTATTATAAATATCCACGCACATCATATCATACTACTGCTACTGCACATAGTACTAATGTTAATTCTTTCTGTCATTATTGTGGTATGAATGGACATGTTTCTAATCGCTGTCAGATTAGAAAACTAGTTGATATGAACTTGTACAAATGGGTTTCCAAAGCTAACAAATATGGATCCAAGTATTGGATACCAAAGTCTTCACCAAATATTTCTGGTGGAGGTACTTATGCTGAACCTTAGAACCATGGAGCATGTTGGTGATTGTAAAGCTACAAAGGTCATCTTCCAAGCAATTGCACCAACAGAACTGTGGTCACTAGAACCACTTCGGTAACATGCTTCCTAAATAGTTTTTAATATCTAGCATGTTCTTATTGATGTATTGTTATTAGCTCTCATTGATATCTTTTAATTGGTTATCATTTATGTGAGTTATAATCCTAGCATGACTAGTTGCTTAGCTTAAATGATTATTTCACACTAAATAATCTTTTACTCGCTTTCCATTAGTGTGACACATTTATCTATGTATGCTCTTTATTTTAATGTTTATTCTTGAAGCATGCACAGGAGCTTAATTTTGTTTTGGTGAATATGCTTTTGTCTCTTCGCCTTTAATATTTTTTAATGGTTACTTCTTACCGATTTGTCTTTAACATGTCATATTTACTTTGATCAGTATTTTGTGAGTATGTATGTTTAGCACAAGTCTGCTATTTACTTGAAAAGTATATACATATATTTTTATGTTAACCTTGTGCTTGCATAATATACTTTACTATTGATTCTCATATTTTATTTTGATTAAATTCTTATGAATCAATTACTCTGATAAAGCATATTTATGCATGTTTTTGATCATGTGATATATTTTTTTATGCTTATTAAGGATACATGAATAATTTATTTTCATTTATATATTGCTGATATGTTTCTTATATTTTTATATAAATATCTTTATGGGGATATATGAGTTAAGTTCAAGTTCTATATTATATTATTTTGAAAAGTAGTTTCAAACTTGTACTTATCTCATACTTCAGCTATTGATTACTTTGGACAAATTTATGTACTTCTCTTATTATCTTCTTCCTCAAAGCCTTTTTAAATGATGTATGTTTTTTTTTTTGGCTTTTTGGTTGACATTTTGGATATATTTTTTAATATCTTGATCTTGATATAACCATTATTTGGGTAATTACTTATTTTATATTTAAGGGATTCTGGATTTCGACGATGTTCGATGATATTGCATATATTCCTTTGAATCTATGTTCTTAAGAGTAGAAATTATTTTGGGAACAAGCCGAAAGGGTCCTTCTGTCATACAGGTGTAAATAGCCTGAAGCGACACGGTGTACTAGTCTTCGGACTACCGCTAGCTGGGAACCGGCCCCTACAGCTAATCCGAAGTGATCAATACTTTATAGACTTAAGATTTATTAAGGTCTAAATGCAACTATTATCTAGCTCTGGATCCAAGGTATTGAACCCAGTCCCTTAGGTTCCAGAATACATCAACATATCTAGGTCTTACATTTTGATTTACAAATGTTTTATATTTTATGTTTACCCAATGTTTTTGTAGCACATATGGATAAATGTAATTGATACATCTTATACCGTATGCTACATTGGTCTAAGATTTTTTTTAAGTCCATAGAATATAATTTATTTCATATTGCACTAATTCTTTTTAAATCCTCGGTTATTAAAGAAGAGATTTATTTTGGGTACAAGCCTACAAAAGGTCTGTCTGTCACTACGACTACGGTCGAAGCGAAGCGGTACTTAAGTGTTCCCCGGTGAAACTCCGTTAGCTGGGACAGTACCTCTACAGCTAATCCAAGATTGATCAATGCTTTATAAACTAAAGATTTATTGAGGTCTAGTTGCAATTGTTATCTGATGGATTTTGGATTTTAGATTTGATGAATAATATTCTCTCTTTATATTTTCACAAAAAGGTAGCATATGTTGATCTATCTTGTCGTATGTGAGATTCTATAGCATAGATCAATTTATGTCATCCTTTGACTTATATGATTATTTATCATGCTAATTTGAAATATCTTTTAATTGTTTTATTTTTATTGTTCATTTAATGGATATTTCTTCTTTTGTCTAAAGATGATTGTTTTTTTCGTATTCGTGACCACTCATTGAATATTATGATCTTGTGATTTTGTTTAACTTGCATAATATTCATGATTTTAAGCTTTATCATTCTCTTCTTATTCAAGTTACTTACTGTCTATAATAGTAATTCTTTGCAGGGGAGAAGTCATGCATATTGAATCTCTCTCTCAAAGCATTTCTTTTCTTTAAACCTTACGGTTGTCAGGTGGACACCGTGCTAAGGCTTTAAAAGGGAAGAAATGAACTTTGATAAGAAGACCTAATATTTTTGAATTAGTTTCCTACTTCCGAAAATATGTCTCTGAAATTCTTAAATTTGTCAATACTATTATTTTTGGATATAACCATGTAAAGGTGGAGTATTAATTGTTTCGAGTCAATTAGCCCCTTGACATGTCATATATCTAGAATACACTTTTTTTTTGGAAATTATCTAGTTATGTTTATTTGTTCAAATGGATTTATTTGTGATTTATGGATGCTTTTATTGAAATTGTTTTCGTGATTCGAATCGACAGCTTTCAGTCTAAGGACTAAATGGATGCATTCGAATATTTACTAAGATAGTTTTTCGTAATAAATTTCACATTTTTTGAAAAGTATTTTTGATTTTTGATTTATTGAATCTGTCTGGTACTCAAATGTTCTTATTAATGACAGTTTTCAAAATATTTTAATGTCTTAAAATATTTCTTTTATATATTAGAGATATATGTTATTTGTTCATCTTTAAGCGTTTATTTATTGGATATTTCTTTTTTTTGCCTAAAGATGATATTTATTTTTGGAATTTTATATGCATTTGATCAAAGGAAACAAAAGATGCATATCTTGGATATCCCTTAGATCTTGTGAATATTTATTTTATCTATTTTATGCATATAAATTATTTTTGAACTATATACGTATATTTTAAGGGGGAGCAAATTAATTGTTTCAATTCCTTTATGCCCTTAATATGTGGTATAACTAGTTCATCATGGGCATATTTTCTTTTACCTTAAATATCTTGTTGAGTTGTTCATGATATTTGGATTTGTATTAGATGAGAGAATATTTGATTATTATTATTTTTAATTCTCTCATTTTATGAGTTTGTAAAAGTTGCCAAATGTATTTAATTATCCTTATTAATGATTCCCTTGAGCTTAAATTGATTGGGCATTTCTTATTGAGATTTTATCTCAAAGTTCATGATTATCTATACTTAGACGTTTCATACTTTGTGGGGGAGCATTCAAGTCGACTGGATTTCTCCTTCCCAAGTATTTTATCTTCATTACCTTCATGTTTATCTAATAATATATCATGCTAAGGTAATTGAATTGAAATGCATGAACTTTGGTATAAATTTTGCATAAATTCTAGTATACTTATTTTGATCTCTTGTCGATGATTATACGCTTTATGGAATTGACTCACTAATTTGTATGGGCAAATTATGAATCATATTTTTTTGTGATCATTGTTAAAAGTTTCATTATTTTTTTTATTTGGTATATACTAGATCTGTGAATTTCTCATGAATTATTTATGACCAATGATTGATTTCTGCTATATTGATATCTATTTCTTATTGAAATCCTTTATTGGTATATTTCAAAACTAGAGTTATATTTATCATAATATTGAGTTTTGAATATCATTTTTGGATTTCTAGTTGGTAAACTATGTATTGTTTGATTTAAATGTTCTTTGTTTAAGTTCAACCAACTATTTTGACAAATTTTTCTACTTTAGTTATGCAATTTTCAACACTTGTCATTACACTGTTCTTCTAATCCTTGATCATGATTATTTTTGCTTTCCTCCTTTACTTATGCTTGAGTTTATTTTAGCTCTAATTACGGGGGAGCTTATTTTTGATCATGTCAAAGGGGGAGAAATAAGTTTAAGTTAGCAACGAATTTTTTTTAGTATTATGTGTTTATTAGTGATACATTCATCTATTGTATCTATCTTAAACTTAACCGATTTGCCATAATCAAAAAGGGGGGAGATTGTTAGCCCAATGATTATATCATGTTTTTGAATATGGCTAATCAATTAAGTTTAACATAATGACGTCACTAATATTCATGTAATCCCTATCATGTTGCTACTTATACTTAGCATTGTCCTAAATGTTCTATGTCATATTGTTATGATTGTATCATACTGCATCATATTGTTATGTTTCGTCTAACATATATTTGTAGACATGCAGTAAGCATGATCAAGCCTTGACAAAGCAGGACATATGCAATAGAGAATTATTGATGGGCCAAAGACGGCGTTGTACAAGAAGATTTCTCTGAACCGCCTAACGACCTATCCGGGGCCTCGCATCGGGGGTTTCGCTGCCCGATCAGCGGACAGGGGTCGAGGGAGAAGCGCCCCCCGTCAGGGGTTCGGGTGTGAAGCCCCCGAAAGGTATTCAGATTTTCAGATCTGTTTATCTTTGGACGATTGCCGTCAAGGAAAAATGCGTCTTCAATGTCAGGAAAAAGACGTCATCAAAAGGGCTATTGGTTTTCATATTTATTCTATATTTTTCCATTTATTGAGTCTAAGAAAAATGTGAGATTGATCGGATCGGTACTGGCTTAGGTTTTGCTCAGTCCACAAACAAAAATAAGCCTACCTACGTATCCCAAAAATCCACAATTCCAAAAAGCCCAAAACCTATGCAAATTTGATTTATTCCTTACTGTTCTGAACCAGCAGAACTCTGACAGAACTCTGACCGAGTTCGGTCCGAGTTTGGTCCGAGTTCGGCCCGAGTTCGGCCCGAGTTCGGTCAGGGTTATTTGAAATACAGTTCCCACCAAATCTGCATCCAACGTTCGTATGCGAAATCCTAGCATCCGAACTCTGCCCGAACTCTGCCCGAGTTCGGTTCCCCAAAAACACTATTAATAAAATAGAGTTGAGATTACCATTCATTTTAACAATCCAATTTCATCTCTTCTCTTCTCTATCAAAAGTGTTCTGAGCATTTACTTTCATATCTAAGCCTTTACGACTCTTAGCCAAGCCAGTACAGTTTCTGTTTAATCTAGAGTTTGGTGTTGAAGAGTTGTATCGGAGGTTGTATTCAGAAAACGTTCCAGTTTTCCAATTGCCTTCTGGAGCCGGTCATGCGCTCGTCACCAAGCACGGTGTTGTGAAATCGGTCGTGCACTTGTCACCAAGCACGGTGTTGTAAGAGTTACAAGTACTCAGTTAAAGCTTGTGTCATAGTGGATTAACATCGAGCAAGAGTACTAGAGACTGGACTAGTCCTCTCAGAGGGATACCAGTATACATCACTGTGTCACTGAGTTTGAATTCTTGACTCTTACTTTACTGTATTTATTTACTGTCTCCTATTTACTGCCATAGTTATTACTTAAGTTTTTAATTGGTGATTATTTTCCGCTGCACACGCACACACTCTATTCACCCCCCCTCTAGAGGTGCTCAACGGTCCTACACCACCACCTCACCAACACAACTCCGGCCACACAACATCGCCAACCACCACCAGTCCACCACCTCGCCCCTCTCCACCGCCACCTATAGAACGCCAATACTGCCAGCACCACCTCGACACTCCGGCCATTACTTCCACCATTACTGAGCACCACCATCACCGACCACCGCACATTTTTGCCACCGCCATCACTCCTCAACCCCCATTGACCCTACGCCACCATGACCACCACAAACACACAACCCCAAGCACCAAACCCATTCACCTGAGATCAGACTGCCGCGATGCTCCGTCGAGCTCTGGTCAACGGCCACCACCATCCCTGACCTAGAATCGGCCAAATCTGGAGGAGTTTGCCGCGGACGACCCTCGACCCCGACCGCCTCACCTGAATCTAAAGTTATCGCTGTCCAGACCGACAGATCTCTCCTTTAGCAGCCAGATCTGAGCACCTAGCCCGGTCAGCTCCATCGCGATTTCGACAAACGATCCTCCATGCGACCTTTGTGAAGCCTCTTCTCGAAGCTCCTCCGGCCAGCTCCATCCCCTCCCGAGTCGCGCTAGTGCCACCATCGAGCACAGTGGGTGAGATTTTACTATTTTTCTCACCATGTTTCTCTTCCTCGCCTTTGTAAGTCCTCTCATTCTTCTTCTTCCTCTTCCATGTTCCCCTCTCTTCTTCTTAAACCTATTCTCCAGAGTTTGAGAAGAATATGAGTCTCTCTCCTCACACTCTTTTCTACACTCTTTGCTTTTCCTCTTCCTTAGCTAATTGGGATGGCACAACATTGATGAGTTGTCGCTACAATTGAGAAGAGCAGAGAGAAAGCCTCTGTTTCCTCGAATATTGAAGAGTCATTACTTGACTCTTCGTGATTCGAAGAGTTAATTCTGGTTGCATACTTTATTATGTACAGTACTATACATACTGTTATGAACAATGTTAAATTATAATATATATATGTATTGACTAGTATGATATGTATAATTAGATATAGGTGTATATTACTAATTGTAATGTATAAATAACTAATTGTATTCACACTTTTTCACTGATATTTATCATGTATATTAAATAATTATATAATAAATATTTTTATAAAGGACTTTGCATCCATCTAGTTTAAAATGAATTTTAGACATCTAAATAATTATCATAATTTATCTAATTTAAATATATTTTTACCTATAAATTATTTATGAAGGATTTAGTCTCTAATGATATACTATGTTATTCCAAATACTTTACTAAATATCTAGATTTCGTAAATGTAGAGTTTTAGCTAGCAAATATTTTCTAGTATCCTTTGATAAATATATTTTTTAAAATATAGTTTAAGGTATTTTACTAGTAATTATTTTGATTAAAGCTAGGATACATACTTTCTAAGATATTGTTAGCTAATATATATGGTTAGCTAGTGTATTTATATTAATAGTGACATTAGTTGTTAGTTAGTGATATTGACTAGATTGTTATTCTAGAATCTAACATATTCTTCCCCTATTCTAGGTTAACATTGAAACTTATTTGACTTTTCAGGACAAGACAAGTACTTCTATAATTTTGATTCATTTACTTAATGCCATGGTCTTTTCATATTGGACACATTGTTATACGAGTTGTTTTATATTCTGGTTCATGATCTTTACTTGTATACCGGGAAGGAAAAATACTACGGATATATGACCAAAGTCCAACTTAGGATTCATGTTGATATTAATCACACACCTATTTACGTATGATTAAGCCGTAACATATACTTGTTTTTACTTATGATCTTACCTAGCCAGTCACATATTTTAGTATGTATTTCAATTCATATGTCATGATCTTTTGCTACATGTCTCATACTTTTAGCTTATGCATTTACAGTTTATGTTCATCATGTTTCATCGCTCCTTTACTTGTTCACATGTTGTACTTGTTTCATTATTATAGATTATACTTTGCTCCGTTCCTAACTTGATATGTTGCAAGTGAGCTTGAGGCTATATGTTCTACCTTCTATAGGCAGGAGCCCGAGACCTTAGTTGAGCAGGACGACACTATGACTCATGACCTAGGAGTTGCTACTGACATTTAGATCTAGTTTTATTTTGTATAATAAACTTTACTTTTGGACATTGTATTGTGAAGAACTCTGGGAGCGTAATAAATGCTGTGATATGAAGCTTATTATACCTTGTGAAGTTCTTTAGATACTTAGTATAGCTTACTACGTTGAGTCTACAACATAGGCTGGGCGTGTCCGACTCGTATCCATAAATCTGGAAGCGGGTCGTGACACCTTACCTTAAGAAGACGAGTGAATCATACACATTGAGATATGTTAGTAGAAATCCTAAACACCTTGTAGATAGAATAGTAGTGTTGGACTGAGTTACATGTAGTGGTTATAAAGAAGGAGGGATCATGGAAGTAGCAATACGGATAGGTAGAATAAATAATGGAGATCAAAGAGGGATAGGACCTAGCGGACTACATTCTTAGTGTGTGATACTATGCTATTGAAGGTAACATCTGAGAAGACCATAAAATAGAAGTAAGAAAAGGAATTGGAGATAAGAAGTTCTAGGGTGTTATAAGTTAGGTCATGACCTTAAAAGATTAGCTAGCCATAGTCTTAAGAATCAAATGCTATCCTAGGAAACCTTGATAGAAAAGCCAACATTCTAGTAAGAGTAGAAGCTCGACATCCTCCATCTGACTGATCATCCGAAGCTCGGGATGTTCTAGAACCTAAGGTAGGGTTCATCATTGATCATGCCACTGCCCCTTCAATTACGAATACGTTTTGTAAAATTCCCGTCTCAAGATTTTTATCATAACCAGTCGTCTCATTTAGGTAAATAAGTATAGCCTATATTCCTATCCTGAGTCGACCCACACTAAGGATAAAATCTTCACCCCTCTGTACCTCCGTAAGTGTAACATCCATATCACTGTAGGTACCAGTCCTTTCATACTCTAATTTTCTTGATCTAGTCACTATGACTTAATGCTCCCTACGTATAGTCATATTTGATTTCTTTCAAGAATGGTTCCCTTATCTTTTTATGTACTTCTACCATTTAGTTTTGAGAACCAAGGTTCCATGGTAGGTAGATTGTAGGGCCTTACAAATTTTAGGGTTTTTCTATGTTTACGAGTGATTGGAGAATCTTTGTTTCAATTAAGTTAATAAGTCACTAGTTCATAACACCCATTTTCTAATCAGACCATTTGGTGTCCCCTACCGTGACTTTGATCATTTTGAGCCCAAGATCGCTCTCGTAACTCAAAGTATAGTTCACCATCGACTGGTTCGACAGACTGGCAGAAGCAAGGGTATATTTTATTGACTTCAGATTGGGATACCATCAGGTGACGACGCGAAAAGAGGATATTCTAAGGATGGCATTTGGAGTCGGCTACGGCCAATACAATGTCACGCCCCAGAACCAGAATACTGGCAAGTAGGGACGGACAAGACCAGCTACGTAATGCCAAAGTACACCAGTACTCTAAAATCACGTATAAGCTGTCAAGACATGGGGGTTACTTCTACAAGCCAACAATCGATCCTAGGTCAAGCAATCCTAGGTATCTCAATCACAGGAAATTATACAAATAACAAGAAGTATGATCATCAGACATACAATAGTAAAGCATCCCAAACCATATATACATAGATGATCATGAAGCTAGTAATACAAAATAGAGAACTAGCAAGAGCAATAGTCATACATGATAAGCTCTAGCTATAGTCTAGAATACGCACATCTTGTTTAGGCCCGTAGGCTAAATATCAAGAACCAAAACACGAGCTAAATACGTGCTCGGAGGCTAAATGCCACAAAAGAATAATGTACTTATCAAGTGGGAGAATGAAATAAGAAACCCACTCAGGTACTCTCATGCTCCGGATGGTCACCGTCGAGTAGATGGTACGGAAGATCCTTTGGGCTCCTCTATCAGATCTGGCCAAACAAAACCAGTAGGGTCAGACCCCAAATAGCAAGTACCACAAAGGAAGCCAAACTTATGAACTAAAACCAGCAATAACTAACATATCAACGGTTAGAGATATAAATAAGTAGATGTGGATTGAGACTCGTGCACTACCAATGCACTTATCCCGAGAATAGAAAAGACAATAAGTAAATTAAGCATCATGTGACGTAAAGTAATTAATATGTGACATAATGTACAGTGTAGTCATGTTAAGTAAACGAAAGCTTGAGAATATGTAAAATCAATTGATCATGTAAGCGTGTGAGCCAGCCGAATCATGGGAGCATGTTGACTTAGCATAGGGATCACATAAATCTTGTGAGATAACTGAATATGTGAGCATGGGAGAACTATATAGAACGACAATGATAGGATGACTTAGGAACTATTCCGGAAGTCAAGTTACAACCCGTAAACCAAACAAGAACCGGGGTCGTAACCATTCTCCTGAACAGAACTTAGTTCTCTAATCATTGTATAGCATAAGGATCCTGTATGGCGTGTGAGTAATGAATAGGACGACAAATGACTAGATGATTAAGAACTATTCCGGAAGCCAAGTTACAACCCGTAAACCAAACAAGGACCGAGGTTATAACCCGTCTCCTGAACAGAACTTAGTCTTCTAATCAGTTATCAACAAAAGTAAGCTATAAACAATAACGTACTAAAATAAACATACGGACACTTCCTAGACCAATCTAGACTGGACTGGACTGACTCCATCCATCGTTCACGGCCAAATAATGAGTACGACTTGATACGTTAACTAACTAAGGTTATCACAAGCCTAGTTACTAACAAGATGCAATGAGATATTCCTACAGTCACAAGCCCTGCAGACTATCTAGGTTATCCAGACACAAGTTACATGAATTTATAGTGGATACATCGCCCATGAGATAAATGTATCCCATGTACATATAATAGTTGGTACATCGCCCAGGAGACAAATGTACCCTAAGAGTTATTAGGTAGCTTGATTGGTGCAACACATGACAGTATGCTGGAAATGCGCATTATTCGTCAGCATGCTACAAGTCCACTTAAGGTACCCAGATAACAGGATCGCCTGCAACTGGAACATCTCTCTATATGAACTACTTGATCAATCTAGTCATTAACCTAGTCAGATTCAGTATGAATCCCTGACCGTGGTAACCAGGAATTTATATCCTAGACATGATACAGACGAGACATGTAGCTTGTTCACGCATACACAATAAATTCAAATACGGTGTCCAAAAGAGTTACATTAACAAGGAAAAATAGTTGTTGCAACAGCATCTTGATTAAACATGTCATGTTAGGTTTACTTGCCATGTAAAGAGTACTTGTCAGGAGTGCGCCTGGACGGGCCACTATCATGTAAAATAAAGAAGTGACATGTAGCATGAGTGCACCACAACGGGTCACTATCTAGAATAAGCAGAGAAGAGACGTGTAGCATGAGTGCACCACGATGAGCCACTATCTAGATTAAGCAAAGAAGAGACGTATAGCATGAGTGCACCACGACGGGCCACTATTATGTAAAGCAAAGAAGTGACATATAACATGAGAGCACCACAAAGGGCCACTTTCTTGTAAGCAAAGAAGACATGTAGCATTAGTGCACCACGACGGGCCACTATCTAGATTAAGCAAAGAAGACACATACATCATAAGTACATCGCGACGGGCCACTATCTAAGAATAAGCAAACATGACAATAAGGATCGCATGTAGAAAAAATTAGATAAAAGACGTACCATGGCACAGGAGAAGGAATAAATAAAAGTACTACTTGACATAAAACAATAATTGAATCTGTGCTAGTGTTAAGAATATAAGGGGGTACAATTATTCTCTAACTGTACAAAATCATCTAATTATGATAAGAATTTATTACAGTCAAAGGAAACCTCAAAAACATCAAGTACAGAAAATAGGCCAAAAAGATCAAAACTATAATTAAAATTATCAATCGCATAAGAATTCTAATTAAAGTGAAACAAGAAGATTCTTGAAGCCAAGACAAAGACCTACAACTTTCATGTTTTGAGTTTTTCAAAATTTTAGCTACAAAACAGCTCAAATGGGCAAAAATAGTCATTTGGAGTCACGTTGCGCGCAAGCACGGTGCGCGGCACGCAAGTTGCGCTGCGTGCGCGAGCAAAACTGCCCATGGCACACGTTGTGCAAGCACAGCATACGTTGTGCGGCAGAAAATCGTGCGGGGGCACGACGCGCAAGTTGCGCTGCATGCGAGGGCAAAAGTGCCCACGGTGCACATTGTACGCAAGCACGACGCACAGGCGCGTGGCAGAAAAATGCGCGGGCGTGCGGTGCGCAAGTTGCGCTGCGCGCGAGGGCAAAAGTTCCCACGGCGCATGTTGCGTGCAAGCACAGCGCACGCTGCACGGCTGAAAATTGTGCGCAACGCACAAGTTGCGCTCCATACGAGGGCAAAAGTGCCCACGGCGCACGTTGCGCACAAGCACGACGCACGGCAGCGAAAATACTGCGCGCGGCACTGTTCATCGTTCCGACAGCACCAAAAGTTATGGGGAACCCATGAATACGAAAATGAAATAACTTCCTCATATGAAGTCGAAAACCAGCGGTTCAAAAGCCAAAATTGGGTAGAATAAAATTTCCCACAACATGGAACCATTAGATTTTGAAAATATCAAACTTTAAGAGATAAAAACCAAGAAAAACAAGAAATCTTAAAACTTAGATCTATAAAAATGTAACCATCAAAACCAAAAACTCTAAGTTCTAAAGAGGCTTAGAATCATGAAAGGAAGAGAATAAAAAAAAAAACAAAAATAATATTATTTAAGATTTGGCAAGATGTACTTGCCTAGGTTTTGGAGGAGGAGCAAATGGAGAAAAAGGAATAAATGAAATGAATGGAGGAGGGAGAGAGAGAAGTTGGTTTTTATACAAAACCCTTCTCATCTCAACCCAACCCAAACCAACTCATGCCAAGTTGAACCCAACCAAAATAAACCAAGTACAAGATTAAACTAAGGCAAGGCTAAGAAAGAAAAATCAAAACACGGGTCACCTGACAAATGTCAAAAATCGATATACGTACACTGAAAATACGTATAACAAAAAATGGGAGTGACAGGTATGTCGTCGGTATACACTGGTATACTGGCGGTATGTCGGTCAAGGAGAAAATCTATAAGTTAGAAAATTTTTAAAGCGTTCCAAAAATCAAGAAAATACAAAATACCGTACAAAAATACGTATTCTTATATAAATACCGATACAGTGAGACGAGTCTCACACACAAGACTGTTGATGCTTGTTGGATTGACAAAAGTGCCTGTTGTATCTATGCATTTGATGAACAATGTGTGCCATCAATGCCCATACTAGTTATGGTAGCTTTGATTATAATTTATCATAAGATAGAAGCTATGTTGGTAAAATATTTCTTAGGATGGTAATTATCTAAGGTATGTATGAGTAGGGTAGAACCACTCTACTAGAAAGACCAATTAGAACAGAGTGACATGCTATTTTATAGGAGTTTTAGTTTGCTAAAAAAAATCTTAGTCGATTGATAGGCATTCCTACACCTGCCAAATAGACATGGTGAATTAGAGGTTTACATAACCAAATAGACTTGTTAGAATACTAGATATACGATTTTGAGATTAGGCTGTTAAACCTGGTATTTGTTTATTTATTTATTTATTTTGTTAAACTTGGTATTAGTTATAGTGCCTTAAGAAAATAGAACCCCCTTGTGGTAGATTTTAGGAAGTTTTCTTATGAATAGAGTGGCTTAGTAAGCCTTGTACTTAAGGTTGGACCTAAGACTATGTAGAACCATTATTGTATAAAATTTTCATTTAACGATGATATGACTCCATGCTTCACAGGACTAGGTAAATAACTAAGGTAGGTAAAATTTCATGGATACTTTCCAGGAATAAGTTAGGATATAATACGATATAAGGCTTGACCTTAACCAGCAACCCTAGAAATAAATAGACTAAATCTTGCTATCTTTGGCCTAAGGTAGGACTTAGATTAAAAGTACTAGAGGAATTATTATCTAACGATAGTGCCAAGATGGTTAGTAATCTCAGAGTTCTAGATAAAGTAAGAAGATCCAAAAAGAATGGACGATCATCTCTATATATGGTAAGACTAGTCTTGCAATGACCTATAAAAGGATAGGACTAGAAGAATGACCAATAGGTTTATGTAGCCATCTAGTTTAGCCTCGATAGGCATACTTGTATGAATTGTATATATTGCTTATAGGTAGAAGGGAGTGAATCGCTAGTTGAACTATTATAGAAGTTGGTGATGTAACTTATAAGAATATAGTATATAGTTTAAGGATTGACGGAGTTACGGAGGAATTGTGAATTTTCTATGGTTATTTATAGATGAAGCAGTAAGAGCCAAGTTAGAAGCCTTACTTATAGAATTGTAACCCAACGGTCATATAGAGCATGTTGGGGATGTGGTATATCGTCTCGCATTACCCCATCTATGGGGGGAGTACATGATGCATCCTACGTCTCACAATTGAGGACGTATGTAACTGATCTCAGTCATGTGGTCGACCGTTCAGATATTATAGTAGGACCCAGTCTATTGTATGAGGAGCAGCCAGTTGGTATCCTAGTAAGAAGATGCTTAGAGGGCAGACGATTAGATTAGTTCGGGATACGTTAAAGCACCATTCCCTATGAGAATCTACTTGGGAGCGAGAATATTACATGTGGGAGCGATATCCCCATCTATTCGCGAATTCTGGTAAGATTGAGCTTAATCATTCTTATATTATAGATTTTGCATAGTAATGTTATTTTAATTTCGAGAAATTTTTTTTAAGGTGGGTAGATTTTAAGCCCCTTGATTTTTTTATTTTTTATTTATTTAGTATGGATATTTTAATATTAAATTATATTTTAAAGTCAATAAGGACTATAGTAATACTTTACCGTAGTTTTGATTTTTGAAGCACAACAACTATCGATTTTCTAAATCTAATTCCATATTTGAATTCTAGAAAAGTCTACCTTCAATTTGATATATCATGTCCCATCCAAATTTGTTCCCCGACATTCTTTTGACTTTGCACAACTTCGGATCATCTTAGACCATTTGACCGTTTGTTGTAATTCTAAACCAAACTTCCATATTGAGTTTAGGACTCGACATAGATGAAACCATTTGCCCAATATATGAGTTTGACCCATTTTGAGCCTACTATGCACATGCCACTAGTTTGCCACTCAATTGAGTTCCCATATGCTATTTATTTTCAGATGGCACACAAGATTCAATTAATAGGCTTTCGGAGTCTATTTTGGTGCAATAAACCATATCGACGACAAACTAGATCAACGAGCCTTGATAGAACCATGTTAGGTTGCCATGACCTAATAGAATTATTTTAAAATTATTTTATAGGATTTTATACAGCCAAATAGGTTCAAATACAATTTTGTATATATATATATATATATATATATATATATATATATATATATATATATATATATATATATTACGAAGAAGCAATTT
Source organism: Iris pallida (assembly GCA_029216955.1). Lineage (NCBI taxonomy): Eukaryota > Viridiplantae > Streptophyta > Magnoliopsida > Asparagales > Iridaceae > Iris > Iris pallida. Next base: position 254,481 of record JANAVB010030835.1, read on the forward strand.
ATTGAAAGTGAAGGGGTGGCTCGAAAAGAGCATTACAGCAGGTACCATAGGCAAAAAGCACAAAATGGCCTTGGTAAACTAAGTAGGAAACAGAAAACAAGGTAGAAAACACAAAATATTAAAAGTGTAAATTCAAAATTAAAAAATCTGAGATTTTGAATTTTGAAGATCGGGAAGGTTATGGTTGCGCTGCCGGAGGGCACACAGCCCAGTGGGGGGGGTGTGGGCTCTCAGCCCTGAATAAAGTTTTTTTTTGGGGGGGGGGGGAAACGAAAAAACAAATTTTGAAACGAATTTCAAAATTCAAGCGGGTGGGCCCCAGCGCGTGAGTCCCGAGGGCGGGGAACCCAGCGCGAGACCCGGAATTGGGTCAGTCCCACTGCCCAAGGGAGGGGGGCGGGGGGGGCCCGAGGCCACCGGCGCGCAACCCGGAGCGGAGGATCCATCGACGGATGGCACGGAGGAGGGAGGTCCGGGGCCGGACTGCCTGCCCGGAGAGGGAGGCAAGCCGGATTTCGGCGACGAGGAGATGCAGGTGGAGGGAGGCGACGCACCGACAGCACGGCCAGACACGGCGGAGGGAGCGGTCTACCATCGCCTGAAGGAGGGGGCCACCTGCGCGCGGTGCTGGGAGCGCCGGAGACCGGAGAAGGAAGGGGAGGTGGCGACTCCGGGGAGGAACGCCGGGGGCGGCGTCGAGCGGGCGTCCGGCGCCGGGGACGGGAAAGAAATGCTGGCTGGGGACCGCTGCTCGAGGACCGGAGCTGGAGGAGAAGCTCTGGGGCGGTGGCACAACACGCTGGGGAGGAAACGTCCACCGACGATGGGGGGAAGGTGGCCAGAAGGGGGGTTAGTCCAAGCCCGGACCGCCGAGGGGAGCGGAGGCTGGAAGAAGCGGGGCGGGCCTAGCCGAGGGAGAGGGGTGCCACGGAAGAGAGAGGAAGGCCGGCGACGGGAGACCGGCGGGCGGCGCCGGGGAGGGGGCCTGTGCGAAGGAGGCTGGCCACTGCACGGGAACCGGAGGAGGCCGCTGCTGGAGATGAGGAGGAGGGGGGGTCCACCGACGGCAGAGGGAGCGCCGTCGAGGGAGCCGGAGCAGGGAAACTCCCAGGAAAAAGGCGGGGAGGGCAGGGGCTGCGCCAGAACCGCCGGGGGCTTGGTGGCTCGACGAGGGGCCGGGGAGAGAGGAGACTGAAGGGGGGGACATCGGCAGCAGGCGCCGACGATCCACGGCGGATCCGGCGACGGCGACGTCTGGGGCGCGTCCGACGGCGAAGGAGAGGGAGAGGACGGCAGCACGTCGGACAACAAGGAGAAGGGGACGCACCGCCCGGGGGGAATCGTCTCGAGGCGGGGGGCGGCAGGGGGAGAAGGCCTGCGGAGGCGGCGGGTGGCGCGGGCTGCCAGGGAGCGGCCCACCAAGGCGGCGCCCACCAAGGGGCCGGCCACCACGGGGAGATCCGCCCCCGGCCGGAGCCGTCCCAGGGATCGCCCCAGAGAACGGGGCTCTGCATCCTTCTTAATATATATATATATATATATATATATATATATATATATATATATATATATATATATATATATATATATATATATATATATATATATTTGAAAATGTTAATTAGTTTTTGGAATCGCTCCTACTGGGATTCGAACTCCTGACCACTCGGGCCGCATGCTTCACCACTACCTCTAGACTAGGGGTCATTGGCTATACATATATATATATATATATATATATATATATATATATATATATATATATATATATCTATATGTATATATATATATATATATATATATATATATATATATATATATATATATATATATGTTATGATTTTAAATGTTATATTATGTTTATAGAAATTTCATACGTGAAAGGTATGTATTTTCTAAATATATATGGGGTAGTATAAAATAAATATTTTATGTAAACATAAATATATTGTAAATAAATTTAGTATATTATGTAAATTATTGGTATATGAATATATATGTAAATATATATTAAAAATATACATGAATATATATATATATATATATATATATATATATATATATATATATATATATTAAAAATAATAATAATATATATATACATATAAAGTACTTTCGTGTATATATACTAAACCAAATATGTATTAGTACATAAAATAATATCAGCAGCAGCCGCAGCTACAGTAGCCGCGACGGCTGGCCACCACGATACGCCACCGCACGACCCACCTTCATCGCACTACTGGACGACTGTCGTCGTCGGCCAGGCAGACAATGCCGTAGCTGCAAGCGCGCATCCATGAGGGAGGCAGCACCGCAGCAGTGCCGGTTGGCCGATCGTTACCACCGTACGGGAGGCAGCACCGCAGCAGAATCTTATTTCATTACAGCATCTTTGGACATAAGTTTTAGAAAATTCGACCATTGGATCGTCTATCTGATCCTTCTGTCTCAATCTTGGTATATGCCTCTTCACTTCCCTCAAATTTCAGCCAATAACTTGACCGTTTGATAGAACAAAACCTACCATCAAGTTGGACCTTTAAATTGTGTATACTTTTGATAGTTTCGTAGAGCCAACTTTCTAGATTTGTTTCAATCTTGTCGAAGCTCCGTTTGACGAACCACCAACTCTGCTGTATAGCAGGTAAAACCAACTTCATGTCATAAAAATTTCAATTCGTTAGGATATCATTTGGTTGGTTGAAATCGCCAAAGTTGGTTGTTCAAAATCATAATTTCCAATATATAAAATTTTAAATTTTTAATCCACGATATCAAATTCCAAATCTGACACCACCATTGGAATCGTGGCATCGTTCTGGCCAAGATTGACATATAATTTGTCAAATGTGGACAAACTTTGTTTTGATACAATTTTCGGTACAAAGCGGGTCCAACGACGGATACCGTTTTGACCCAAAATTACTATTTTGCTCCTGTGTCCAGAATTGGACTTATGGTTAGCCAATCTTAGCTATTTCTTTTATTCCGAGACTGATGGCGATGTCTATTTCAACATCCGAAGTTGTTTGCGAAAGACTTACTTTTGCTGTTTTTATTGGTTTTGCGGTTTTGTCGCGAGATGTCGTCTAGTCATCATACAACCTCCAGGCAAGTGTACCTTGCCTTGGTTTCGGATTGATTTTTTTATTTTCTTGTTGTTTATTTTGTTAGCATTAACATGACGTAGGATTGTTGCTGCTTAGTGTCCTTTTCAAAGACGGGTACCGATGTCATGATGATGGCATCGAGTATTGACATAGGTATTGCATGCATATTATCGTGTCCATTAACACGAATGACCACATAATACTGACACGTTCATGATGCGAGGTTACATGAGTATTCGTGGTATTGGCTTTGTAGTAGTTTACTAGATTGTTCAATACTATTGTTATAGTGATGACTGTATGGATTTGACATTGATAGATACTAGACATGTGGTGGTAAGAACTTGACTATGATATCAGACTTATTGTATTATGGCATGTTATTGTTGTGAGCCTTTATATCTGTATTATACTTTTGGTTATTGTTATTGATTGTCTTTGGTCCCACGACATGGTACTGGGGACAATAGCCCGCTGAGGAGCTTGTGAGCCTCAGTGACGAGGTCTGATATTCTAGTAATTGTTCTCACTTGCATAGCACATAGACCGTATACGCTAGATTGGCCTAGATCATATTTTTCATATATGTACATTGACATGTATATTATGTACCTTGCTATTCCCCTGAGGACCAGGTGATCTCTCCAGGTCGTTGGTTATGCAAAGATAGTTCGCTGCTCATGGAGCTATTGCTATATCCGACTCAGGTATTTTATCATAATTTTATATTGTATACATTATTTATACTCTGCTCTCAGCTTAGTTTTATAGACCCACGTCGTTCTTCGGGTCTAATCGAACATGTATGTCATTGGGCTACAGACCATAATATATTGTTTGACTTATTCTTTGGATTGAGTTAGTTATATTTATAGTTGATTGATAGATAGAATTAGAATACCAATGTAGCTTATACATATTCGAGCCGAGTAAGAGTCCACTTGATACGTAGTTGGCATGTATACGATCTTCTAGTCCTATGTATTTTGGGACTGGGGGCGTTACAAAAACCATGGAACTAGGTCTCGGTATCCCATGGAAGCATGTGGATTTGTTGTGCCAAGAATCTATGTGTCACATGTGATATTAGACTTGGTTACATATGAATATTAATGCATTTCAAGAATAAAATAATTGTGTTATGGTTATTAGTTTCTTGATTTAATAATTAAACTAGTTAATTTAATTATTTAGGTCAACTGGATTTCGGAGACATAGATGTGGGATCATCCTTAAATCTACATCTTGTAGAGCCAAACAAGGGTACCTTACTTTTGTACTTAAGTATTCTTGTCAGGTTTTTTTTATTTGTTTATTATTTATATTACCCTGGACCATAGCTTGTATATCGATACGTGCTTCCGAATTTGTAACGTCCCAGAACCAAAATACTGGAGAGCGGGGGCTGACATAGCCAGCTACGTGTATTGAAGTACAACCCACCTCGCTATACGGTCACGGTTGTCTATATACATGAGGGTTTAACTACAAGCCATCAGTCTCTTATGGTCATGAACAAGCCTATTTTCTCAATCTCAAGCAAGTAATAACAGTTACAAGATGTCAGAGCACCAAATATACAATAGTAAGGCGTCCCATACATTACATATTTGGATGATCATGAAGCTAGTCATACAAAATATGAAGACTAGCAAGAGTTTCAGTCATACATGATCAACCCTAGGATTTGTTCATCATGCTACAGCCCGTAGGAAGACAGTAAGTAAAGTGCAATCGAGCTAACACGTGCTCGTCGGCTAAATGCCTCAAAAAAATATTTTTACAATAGAGTGGGAGAGCAAAATAAAATCTACTCGTTGCCAGGGTTACGCCTGGTGGTCACCATCTGGCTGGAAGGTAGGGAGATCCTCTAGAGCTGCTCCGGTATCTGGCCACGCAAAACCAGCTGGGTCAGATCCCAGAAAGAGCAAGTGCCACAAAGGAGACTTCACTTAAGAACTAAAATCAGTATTTTGCACAAAACATAGTTATATAATAAAAGACTGGAAATAAGAAAAATCAGGTTGATATACGATAAGATAACCATAGGACTATTCAGATAACCAAGTTACAACCCTTAAACCAAACAAGGACCGGGGTTGTAACCCTTCGTCTGAACGGAACTTGGTTTCCCACCATTTATCGATAAAGTAAAACATAAGCAATCAGGTCATGTAATAATCTTGTACAGGTTCAAGACAAGACTAGACTGGGTTAGACTCCATCCAATTAATCACGGCCAAGCAATGAGTACGGCTTGATACTTTAACTAACTAGGGTTATCATAGGCCTAGTTACTAGCAAGATGTAGTGAGATTGTTCCACAGCCACAAGCCCTGCAGACCATCCAGGCTATCCGGACGCAAGTTAAGGGTTGAATTCATGTGGGTACACCATCCAGGAAATGCATGTACCCTTAAGTAGCTTGAAGGGTGCAACACATGACAGTGTGCTGGAAATGTGCCCTACTCGACGGCAGGCTACAGATCCCATGATGGGGCGCCCAGATAACAGGATTGCCTGTAGCTGGAAAATCTCTTCATGACTACTAGATTATTCTATTTATTAGCCTTAGTCAGTTTAAGTAGGTACCCCTGACCGTGGTACTCAGGGGTCCCTGTCCTAGACATGATGCGAGACAGTACTGGTTCATTTGTACAAACACAATCGTCCACGGTGTCCAGGCCACTCATTCTTATCATGTTATGCTAGCCATCGCAACAGCATTCAATAGTTTCCATCATGCTTGCTTGTCATATCATGTCATGTCATGTTTACTTCATACCATACCGTGTAAAATTACCATTCCAACATATTAAATAAATTTGTGATTATCAAGTTCATGACAAAAGGTATAAGAATATAAAAGGGCAACGGGGTAAGCCATAAGGACTGAAAGTCTCTACGCGAGCAAGACTACGCTAGGCCAAAGAGACCCCGAGCGTAAAACAGCTCTATGTGGCAAGACCTAAGGATAGGCAGCTATACGCGAGCAAGAGAGCAGGTGGGTGGGATTCTACGCGAGCAAGCGCTTTACGCTAGCAAAGCCGCATGCGGGCGAGACTCTACGCGAGTGAACCCTCTACACGAGCGGGAGTCTAGCCTCTGCGTAGAGCTCAGTTCAGCTCAGCATAGAGCTCGGTTCAGCTCTGCATAGAATAGATTACGCGATCACGTGAGAACGTGTGCGTAAAGGGTAATTAATACGCGGGCACGTGAAACGTGTGCGTAAAGAGGGTAAATGATACGCTGACACGTAAAACATGGACGTAAAAATAAAATACTATGCTAGCACGTAAGAACGTGTGCGTAAAAACTTTATCTTCTCCCCAAGGCCAAGACAAGCATGCGTAAAAGCTCAAGAGCTCAAGAAAGCCCCATCTCGGTCAAGACTTGGTGAAATTCAGCCATTCAAAAGCCAAACTTGCGTAACATCAGAATGCCTTCTACATAGAACTCTCCATTTTTGAAAACAACCAAGTCCAGTAGATCAAAACCATGAAGATCAAAAATACTAAAACTTAGATCTACATGAAATGAACCATGGAAATTAAAAATGCCAAGTACTAAAATGTCTTAAAATCTCGTAAGGAAGACAATGGAACAACAAAATTTGAGTTCCTCTATGAAGCAAGTTACACTTGTCTACTGCGGGTGGTCAGTGGAGAAATGAAGAAGAAGAAGAGTAGTAATAGGAATTGAATGAGGAGAGAGAAGGGTTGTTGGGTTAATAAATGGGAGATGGTGGTAGGTAGGGGTTTGCATACGAACCCAAACCAAACCCAACCAGACCGAACCCAACCGAACCCGAACCAAGCAAATGAAATACCAAAATAAACTATGTAATGAGACATGTAATATGAGTCAAAATACGTACACGTATAGCAAATACGTAATACGAACTACGGGTGTTACAACTCTACCCACCTTAAAAGAATTTTGTCCTCGAAATTTAATTAAGAGGCTAGAGAGGTCAAGCAAGCTACACTAATCACAGACAAGATATAACTAAGCAATCAATCAAACAATCAATCATTCAAGCAAAGAATCGAAGGCATGAGGCATAAGGAAGATATTATACCTCATGAGTCAAACAGGTCGGGATATCGCGATCGGATGTCATCCTTATGCTCCCACGTTGACTCACCCAAAGAGTGATGACCCTAAGCAACACAGACTAACTTGATAGTCTTGTTCTTGAGTATCTTCTCTTTTCGGTCCAATATGGATATGGGTCTCTCCTCATACGAAAGGTTGGTACCACCAACCAATTCCGAATGATCAAGGACATGACTCGGATCCGGGATATACCATCACAATTGGGATACATAGAAGACATCATGTACCTCACGTAACGACGATGAGAGAGCGAGACGATAGGACACATCACCTACTCGCTCTAGAATGTCGAATGGCCCTATATACCTAGGACTAAGCTTTCCCCGTATGCCGAAACGAATGACGCCACGAGTAGGCGAGATCCTGAGGAATACGTGGTCGTCGACAGAAAATTCAAGGGGGCACCGATGAAAATCGGTCCAATGACGCTGGCGATCTTGTGCAACTCGAAGATAATCTCTGACTTGTCTGACCACCTCAATAGTCCGGGTTACCATCTCGGGACCAAGCATTTGCCTCTCGTCGATATCATCCCAAGCTAAAAGAGATCTGCACTTCCTGCCGTACAAGGCCTCGAACGGTGCCATCTGGATACTGGCTTGGAAACTGTTATTGTACGAGAACTCCACCAGGTGCAGGTGATCTTTCCATGAACTACTGAAGTCGAGTGTACAAGATCTCAACATATCTTCCAAGGTTCGTATGGTACGCTCTGACTGACCATCGGTCTGCGGATGATAAGTTGAGCTGAACTGGAGGTGAGTTCCCAAACTCTCTTGCAGACTGTACCAAAAGTGTGACATAAATCTTGAATCTCTGTCTGAGGTGATACTGACTGGTACACCATGAAATCTGACGATCTGTCTGAGGTACATCTCTATTAGCTGAGCCGTCGACTGTCCAATTCTGAACGAGAAAAAGTGAGCCGCCTTCGTGAGCCTGTCTATAATAACCCAAATAGCATCTCTACCGGCCGGGGACCTAGGTAATCCAATCACAAAATCCATGGTTATATGCTCCCACTTCCATTCTGGGATCGACAAAGGTTGAAGAAGTCCAGCCGGTCTCTGATGTTCAGATTTAACTTGTTGGCAAACTAAACATCGAGAGGCAAACCGGGCTATCTCCCTCTTCATACCATTCCACCAAAAATGCTGCCGAATATCACGATACATCTTCGTACCGCCTGGATGAATCTAATACTGAGAACTGTGAGCTTCTGCCATGATCTTCTGTCTGATATCACTACTAGGTACACAAAGACGCCTCCTATGCCGTAGTGTACCGTCCTTATGGACACATAACTCTGGTCTTCATCCTACTACACATTCTGCCCTAAACCGCTGAAGCTTAGAATCTGATGACTGAGCTAACCTGATCCTTTCAACTATACTGGACTGAACTTGCATGCTGGCCATCAATGCCATACTGGTAGGAAAGACAACTTCTATACCCATCTTCTGAAGATCTTCTAATAACTCTGGTTGCGCTGTCAGAAAATAAACTCCGGCTCTCCTGCTCAATGCATCTGCAACAACGTTGGCCTTTCCAGGATGATACTGCAGGTTGATGTTATAATCCACAAGTAGCTCTAGCCATCTCCTCTGATACATGTTAAGATCCTTCTGGGTGAACACATACTTCAGGCTCTTGTGATCAGTGAAAATCTCTACCCTATCTCCATACAAGTAGTGCCTCCACAGCTTAAGTGCAAATACTACTGCTGCCAGCTCCAAGTTGTGGGTTGGGTAATTCCTTTCATGATCACGAAGTTGACGTGATGCATAAGCTATTACCTTCCCATGCTGCATCAAAACACATCCTAAACCTCTGCCTGAGGCATCACAATACACTGAAAATCTCTCGGTCCCATCTGGAAGTGTGAGAATGGATGCCGTCATCAAGCCTCGCTTCAACTTCTCAAAAGATTCCTGACATTCTGTGGTCCAAGCAAACTGCACATCCTTGCGAGTCAACTGGGTCATAGGTGCTGAAATCCGTACAAAGCCCGAAATAAATCGCCGGTAGTAGTCGGCCAAGCCAAGAAAACTGCGAACTTCTGCAACTGTACTGGGTACTGTCCACGTCTCAATAGCCACGATCTTCTGGAGATCCACTTCCACTCCACCTCTGGTGATGATATGACCCAAGTATGAAATGCAATTGAGCCAGAACTCGTATTTACTGAACCTTGCATACAACTGGTGCTCTCTGAGAATCTGGAGGACAACTCTGAGATGCTGCTCATGCTTCACTTCATTCTTGCTATTGACCAGGATGTCGTCTATGAACACAATCATGAACTGATCCAAATAAGGCATGAAGATACGATTTATGAGGTCCATGAATACAGTCGGCGCAGTGGTTGCTCCAAATGGCATAATAAGGAACTCACAATGCCTATATCTAGATCTGAAAGCCATCTTCGGGATGTCCTGCTCTCTAACTCTGATCTGATGGTATCCTGACCGCAAATCAATCTTCAAAAATACGGACGCCCCTTTGAGTTGATCAAACAAGTCATTTATCCTCGGGAGAGGGTATCTGTTCTTGATTGTCACTGAGTTCAAGGTACGATAGTCAACACATAATCTGGACGTACCATCCTTCTTTTTCACAAGAAGCATCGGGGCTCCCCAAGGCGATCCACTAGCACGGATGAATCCCTTGGTCCTGAGTTCTTCAATCATCTTGTACAAAATCTTCAATTCCGACGGCGCCATCCGATAAACTCTCTCGGACACTGGTGCTGTTCCGGGGATCAAGTCTATGGTGAACTCGATCTCTCTCTCTGGTGGCATACCTGGAAGCTCTTCGGGGAAAACATCAGGCTTCTACAATTCTGGGAAACTGGACTGCCGCTGCAACTGCCATCCGAAATGCTGGAGAAGAAGGCTATTTTCTGCCTCGAAAAAATGAAAACTCTGGCTCACCAGGAATACTAAAAATAATCTTGCCGATATGGCAATCTATTCTAGCATACTGGTCCCTCAACCAATCCATCCCTAGGACCACATTATAATCGGCCATCGGGAATTCTATCAACCTAGCGAAAAACTCTCTACCGCTAACTACGATCCGACACGAGGAAAATACTCTATCTACTCCCACAAGTCTGTTACCAGTAAGTATATTGAGCCTTACCGATAATGACTCGGACTACAGCCCTATCCGTGTCGCGAATCGTGCAGACATAAATGAATACGATGCACCAGAATCAAACAATATTAATGCTGGAAAGGAGTTGACAAGAATAGTACCTACGACTACCTCACATGATGCTAACTCCTCCTCTACGGTCAAAGCCATCACTTGATCTTGCCCTCTAGGTGCTAGTCCCCTCTGCTGGAAAACTCTCTGGCAGTTCTGGTGTAACGCCCCAGTCCTAAAATACGTAGGACTAAGAACGTAGACATGCCAGCTGTATTCATACGAAGTACACTCTAATATATGGAATCCTCGTATGAGTACATAAGTTGTAAAATGCAGTAGAACCATAACTAATCTCATCCACACAAAATAAATGAATAAAAGATATCATATAATGATAATGAATTGTCTTGATACAATATGCTGGACGGAGACAAATCTACTACCAACAAGTAAAGGAAAAATACATGAGAAAATAAATGATTTTTGGTGAGCGAAGCGAAGACGATCCAAGTGGAATCATCCTCGAAGAAATAGCGATGATCACATCTAGAGCTAGAACACCTACGAAAGACAATAGCACACACCTGGAGAGATAACCAGGTCCTCAGAGGGACATAACAAGACACATAATATCATGCCATATAAACTGAATAAATATCGCTCAAATAAATAAGTCAATTAAATTTATAACATGGTCCAATATACACCTATTGAACAAGCATACCATCCCCCCAACCAAACAAGGACATGAGATGGTAAACTAATTCACGGTGACGTATCTTTCCATGCTAAAAATCCAATATGGTATCCAGACCCCAACAAGGTTCAATACCTTCTCATCGAAATAGTAAGTCACACCTATAACCAAATAAGGACAAGATGTGATGAACTAATTCGCGACAAGTTATTATTCCAAGCCACGGTCAGATACAAGTACTCAAACCAAAAGTACTCGTACCTAATAGATAAAGGTGCCTAACCGTTCTATGTGAAATGTAGTTTAAGAACAATCCTTCCTACGCATGGGCCCTGGCTGAATAGGATCGGCATAGTCCCCCCTGGGCACCAGAGGCCCCATCAGTAAGAGCATGACGTTCCGCAGAATCGTCAGTGGCCGTCAGTAATCATAGGTCATCAATCCCGTATCTCCAACGGAGAGTCCGGGTTACAAGGGAAGTGCATCGAAGCCCATACGCTAAGGAATTGTCCTCCCCGTCCAATGCCTACTGTGTTGTATCCACAACACAAAACCTCTATAACCGCTAAGTCAAACTAGCATGCAATCTCTATTAGCGGTTATTCCTATCGCACGGCTTGTATGTACTGGTGGCCAGCCAATCATGCACTTTCGTGTTCTACATGCAACACACAACTTCGTGTTACAACGTGTCATGGCCAATGAATGCAACACACAAGGTGGTCCCTTAAATATAGGTTTAATGTGTAAGAAAAATAATACATAGCAAGAATATAAATGAACAATAAGTTTTAACAGGTTATGCCATGTATCACAGTTTATTTTGCATAAAGAAAATAAGTAATGCATGAAATATGAGCTAAAATAAATTAAACAGCAAATGGCAAGGTATCTTGCCTGGTGTGGTGCGACGATCATGATGTCATGTTTTGTCCATTAGCCGAGGTCCATATGCAGGGTCCGAAGTTGCAAGGAAATTTAGGATTAGTTATAGCCAATATTTGATAATCGAGGAAATTGGTGTGAAGAAAATACAAATACTATTTTTAGAAATTATTTATAATACCTAAAATATATTTTGGTCGTTAAATAGTTTTAGAAAAATTACTTTAAAGCTAAAACTTATTTTTAGGCTAAACTAAGTTTACCAAAATAAAATTTATAGTCAGCGAAACTATATTTTATTAGTACAAACAATTTAGATAAATATTTTGAAAATATTTAGGACTATATTCTTATGAATCAAAATAGTTCTTGATACATATTAATATTCTAGAAATTTATTTAGGGTTTTAAAACCTTATTTTGAAAATAATAGGCTAAGCCAAATATATTATTTATACGTAAATGCATGTATCTATTTGACAAGGTAATTTTTGGAAAAAATTTATTATATCTAATAGTAACCATGGTAAAATAAAACAATAATATAATCTAATTACAAATAAAACTATCAATAACATTGATACTAATTGCCATAATATACACTAAAAATAATAATAATAATAGTAAATAATAATTTAACTTAGTCAACTGTTTTATTAATACTACTAATAACAATAATAATAATAATAATAATAATAATAATAAAACTTTTTATAATAATAATGATAATAATAATAATAATAATAATAATAATATAACTTTTTATAATAATAATGATAATAATAATATAAATTTTTATAATAATAAATATAATCCTCTTTCTAAATTCTCAACAGTAAGAGAGAGAGAGAAAGAAAGAAATGAGTGAAGGAGGGTTACTCACGAGGGGGAGGAGACGAAGCGGCGGGCGGCGCCGCGGCGCTACGGCGGAGGAAAAGGATGGGGGCACGGCTGGAGCGATGGATCCCTGGCGGAGGCGCGGCTACGGGCTCTGTGGGAGGAGCGGCGGGCGGCCTGGAGAGGAGTGCCGGCGAAGAGGGTTTTGGTAGAGGCGGAGAGCGCCGGCGGACGAAGATGAGAGGCACGGTGGCAGAGAGGGCTGCGCCTGGAGAAGGGTGAGGTGGCGCACCCCGGGTGGAGGCCGACGGTCGGGTGCGGCCGCAGGAAGAGGAGCGGTGCTGGGGTTCTCGGCGTCGCAGCCGTGGGCGGCTGCGCGAGACGGAGACGGAGACACGGCGGCCGGGCTCGATTGGGATGTCACGCCGGTGCTCCGGCACCCACGTCGAGGTACGGGCACTCCGGTCGTTTGTCTCGACGATGAGGTCGGTTTACGGGTACGGGACCTGAAAGGTCAGGCGATGGTGGAGGGTTCTCCGTGGGCGCGACCACCAGTCACCGAGGGCGGTGCTCGGACGGGGAAGAGCGTTGTGCTGGTCGGAGTGGTGGATCGAGGCTACTGGTGGTGGTGAGATGATTAGGTAAGGGATTTTTATTTCCTTGTTTGTCTTTCCGATAATGGTGGATTGGGCGTGTCATGGTGGCGGCTGGTTTCCAGCCAGTGGCCGTGGCCGCGGTGGTTGTTGTGGTTTTGGGGTTTTTGTGATGTGGATGGTGGTCGGGTTGTTGGATGGGAAGTCATAGGAAGCAGGGGTGTGTCGGAAAGGCCGGTGTTGGCCATGGCGATTGTCGAGAGACGACGGGGTGGGGGCTTGGTGTACATGGAGGAGGAGGATGGTGATGCCTCGGACGAGGAGGCTGTTTTCGACAATCTAGGGTTTTAGGTTTGGTCTGAAATCGTGTCCAAGTGTCGGACACGGGAATTGGATTTTGATGTATATGTAAAAAGGAAATAATCTACTGGAAGACACCCGGGGTCGGACCCGAGGCCGTCACGGCTGACACGAGGAGGAATTGGACACCGACACGATGCACAGGTTTTGTTTATAGGGAGAAATATTTTGGAGGAATAATGAATGATAAAAATTTGGAGAAGTACCTGCCTTTTTATAGGATGTGGGAATTTTCAATTGGATAAAGACTAGGAATATTTAAAATCCAATTAGATAATTCGTAATTTAATTTAAATCAATCAAATCTAAATCCAAATACAAATCCAATTTAAATCAAATTAAATTCTTTTAGTTTAAAATCAAATCAATTTCAAATATAGATATCAATTTAAATAAATCTAAAATTTATATCAAGATTTAAATTGTCACAATAATTTTAAAATATGTTTTCCAAAAATACTATTAATAATAATTTCGAAAATACATTATTATTTACAAATAAACTTAATAAATATTTATGAAATATATATATATATATAACTTAATATATATATATATATATATATATATATATATATATATATATATATATATATATATATATATATATATATATATATATATACACAGAGAATATTATTTATTATTAATAACTGTTTTTACGAAAGACTTTTTATAAATAAATAAAATAACGAACGTGGAATTGTTGGTATGGTAGCTAAAATAATTATTACATATATTATTTCGAAACCATAAAAATGGGAAAAATGTTTTTCTAAAAATATGTACGCTCGCACATATTCGCATTCGTCGAGCAATAGAAATAAAATTTCGTACGTGACGTACAATACGACTATGCGTCGTACAATACAAAATTTTAAATCAGTGCTAAATTTAATTAATAAAAAAATAGTAAAAATTTAGGGGTTTTACATCCTACCCAACTTAAAAGAATTTCGTCCTCGAAATTAAGAATTAGTAGGAGGGTGAGAAGACACAAGGGGGTATCGATGGGAAACAATCTATGACAAATCATGCTATAAGAATTTACGATCTAGATCATAGAAAAATAATACGGTATGGTCACGGATAATGAATGAGGCTCACGATTAAGAGAACGAAATAGATTCACTTAAATTAAGCGATTAGAGGGTCTTGATAGGGCCGAGTAGTTTGGGATGAAGATATTGCAACATCGAGTGAGAATGGTTATAGCCGATGGAAAGGTTAGAGGAAGTTCTAGTATGACGCTTTCGTCCTCCTAAAATAGGTGAGAGCGAAGAAATATAGAGTTCGAAGGAGGATATTTATTGAGTACGAATACGTGATTCAAAAGACGATCGAATAATTTCAAAGGAATTGTCAAGGCAGTCGTGGATGGGATTCTAGAGGACAAGTTTAGCTATGTCCCTATCCACGTAAGACGATAGATATAAGCGAACCAAAGTGCACTAGGTTGATCAGACCATTATGCACCGGTTCTGATTAGACAATATATTATTGGGTGCGCACCCAATAAAACATGTCATGATCAAGCTCGATAAAAGAATAAGCTTGCAAAAACTAGGCTACATTAGCATCATTAGTCTAGATAGTAAAAATATAGGCACGATGGTAGATGAATAAAACAAATATGAATAGTCTAAGAGTCATAAGAATCTAAGTCTTGTTTATTCCTATACAATCATTCTACGGTTTTATTGACCAAGGCTTGGTTGACCAAATGGGTTAAATTCCTCTAGTCTCTATGGTCTAGATAATACTATTTATATTCTCCTTAATGGTCAAGAGTGTGTCGGGTCGTGGGGTGTTCTACCCAATTTAAAAGAATTAAGCTAAGGGTGTTTTGGGACATCCAACTAGTAGGGTCACTCTCTAATAAGTACGAAGGGAATATAAGAATAATGATAAGAGAAATCAAGCAAGATGCAATCGATGAGTCGGTCGAATATGGAATCGAGAAAAAAGGGTCAAGTATGTGGATGAGATCCTAGACTTCTAATCCTATTCGCAGGCTTACTTGGTACGGTAAAGTAACCAAACAATTTATCTTGACCTGCATGGGCCACCACAAAAACATGTAACGCCCCAGTCCCAAAGTACGTAGGACTAAGAACGTAGACATGCCAGTTGTATTCATACGAAGTACACTCCAATATATGGAATCCTCGTATGAGTACATAAGCTGTAAAATGCAGTAGAACCATAACTAATCTCATCCACACAAAATAAATGAATAAAAGATATCATATAATGATAATGAATTGTCTTGATACAATATGTTGGGCGGAGACAAATCTACTACCAACAAGTAAAGAAAAAATACATGAGAAAATAAATAATTTTTGGCGAGCGAAGCAAAGACGATCCAAGTGCAATCATCCTCGAAAAAATAGCGATGATCACGGCTAGAGCTAGAACACCTGCGAAAGACAATAGCACACACCTGGAGAGATAACCAGGTCCTCAGAGGGACGTAACAAGACACATAATATCATGCCATATAAACTGAATAAATATCGCTCAAATAAATAAGTCAATTGAATTTGTAACATGGTCCAATATACGCCTATTGAACGAGCGTACCATCCCCCCAACCAAACAAGGACAGGAGATGGTAAACTAATTCACAGTGACGTATCTTTCCATGCTAAAAATCCAATATGGTATCCGGACCCCAACAAGGTTCAATACCTTCTCATCGAAATAGTAAGTCACACCTACAACCAAACAAGGACAAGATGTGACGAACTAATCCGCGACAAGTTATTGTTCCAAGCCACGGTCAGATACAAGTACTCAAACCAAAAGTACTCGTACCTAACGGATAAAGGTGCCTAACCGTTCTATGTGAAATGTAGTTTAAGAACAATCCTTCCTACGTATGGGCCCTGGCTGAATAGGATCGGCATAGTCCCCCCCTTGGGCACCAGAGGCCCCATCAGTAAGAGCATGACGTTCCGCAGAATCGTCAGTGGCCGTCAGTAATCATGGGTCATCAACCCCGTATCTCCAGCGGAGAGTCCGGGTCACAAGAGAAGTGCATCGAAGCCCATACGCTAAGGAATTGTCCTCCCCGCCCAATGCCTACTGTGTTGTATCCACAACACAAAACCTCTATAACCGCTAAGTCAAACTAGCATGCAATCTCTATTAGCGGTTATTCCTATCGCACGGCTTGTACGTACTGGTGGCCAGCCAATCACGCACTTCCGTGTTCTACATGCGACACACCACTTCGTGTTACAACGTGTCAAGGCCAATAAATGCAACACACAAGGTGGTCCCTTAAATCTAGGTTTAATGTCTAAGAAAAATAATACATAGCAAGAATATAAATGAACAATAAGTTCTAACAGGTTATGCCATGTATCACAGTTTATTTTGCATAAAGAAAATAAGTAATGTATGAAATATGAGCTAAAATAAATTGAACAGCAAATGGCAAGATGTCTTGCCTGGTGTGGTGCGACAATCATGATGTCATGTTTTGTCCATTAGCCGAGGTCCATATGCAGGGTCCGAAGTTGCAAGGAAATTTAGGATTAGTTATGGCCAATATTTGATAATCGAGGAAATTGGTGTGAAGAAAATACAAATACTATTTTTAGAAATTATTTATAATACCTAAAACTATATTTTGGTCGTTAAATAGTTTTAGAAAAATTACTTTAAAGCTAAAACTTATTTTTAGGCTAAACTAAGTTTACCAAAATAAAATTTATAGTCAGCGAAACTATATTTTATTAGTACAAACAATTTATATAAATATTTTGAAAATATTTAGGACTATATTCTTATGAATCAAAATAGTTCTTGATACATATTAATATTCTAGAAATTTATTTAGGGTTTTAAAACCTTATTTTGAAAATAATAGGCTAAGCCAAATATATTATTTATATGTAAATGCATGTATCTATTTGACAAGGTAATTTTTGGAAAAAATTTATTATATCTAATAGTAACCATGGTAAAATAAAACAATAATATAATCTAATTACAAATAAAACTATCAATAACATTGATACTAATTCCCATAATATACACTAAAAATAATAATAATAATAGTAAATAATAATTTAGCTTAGTCAACTATTTTATTAATACTACTAATAACAATAATAATAATAATAATAATAATAATAATAATAAAACTTTTTATAATAATAATGATAATAATAATAATAATATAACTTTTTATAATAATAATGATAATAATAATAATAATAATATAACTTTTTATAATAATAAATATAATCCTCTTCCCAAATTCTCAACAGTAAGAGAGAGAGAGAAAGAAAGAAAGGAGTGAAGGAGGGTTACTCACGAGGGGGAGGAGGCGGAGCGGCGGGCGGTGCCGCGGCGCTGCAGAGGAGGAAAAGGATGGGGGCGCGGCTGGAGCGATGGATCCCTGGCGGAGGCGCGGCTACGGGCTCTGTTGGAGGAGCGGCGGGCGGCCTGGAGAGGAGCGCCGGCGAAGAGGATTTCGGTGGAGGCGGAGAGCGCCGACGGACGAAGATGAGAGGCGCGGTGGCGGAGAGGGCTGCACCTGGGCAAGGGTGAGGTGGCGCACCCCGGGTGGAGGCCGGCGGTCGGATGCGGCCGCTGGAAGAGGAGCGGTGCTGGGGTTTTCGGCGTCGCGGCCGTGGGCGGCTGCGCGAGACAGAGACGGAGACACGGCCGGGCTCGATTGGATGTCACGCTGGTGCTTCGGCACCCTCGTCGAGGTACGGGCACTCCATTCGTTTGTCTCGACGACGAGGTCGGTTTGTGGGTGCGGGACCTGAAATATCAGGCGATGGCGGAGGGTTCTCCATGGGCGCGGCCACCAGTCGCCGAGGGTGATGCTCGGACGGGAAAGAGCGTTGTGCTGGCCGGAGTGTTGGATTGAGGCTACTGGTGGTGGCGAGATGATTAGGTAAGGGATTTTTATTTCTTTTATTTGTCTTTCCGGTAATGGTGGATTGGGCGTGTCATGGTGGCGGCTGGTTTCCGGCCAGTGGCCGTGGCCGCGGTGGTTGTTGTGGTTTTGGGGTTTTTGTGATATGGATGGTGGTCGAGTTGCTGGATCGGAAGTCGTAGGAAGCATGGGTGTGTCGGGAAGGCCGGTGTTGGCCATGGCGATTGCCGAGAGGCGACGGGGTGGGGGCTTGGTGTACAGGGAGGAGGAGGATGGTGATGCCTCGGACGAGGAGGCTGTTTCCGACAATCTAGGGTTTTAGGTTTGGTCTGAAATCGTGTCCAAGTGTCGGACACGGGAATTGGATTTTGATGTATATGTAAAAAGGAAATAATCTATTGGAAGACACCCGGGGTCGGACCCGAGGCCGTCACGGCTGACACGAGGAGGAATTGGACACCGACACGATGCACAGGTTTTGTTTGTGGTGAGAAATATTTTGGAAGAATAATGAATGATAAAAATTTGGAGGAGTACCTGCCTTTCTATAGGATGTGGGAATTCCCAATTGGATAAAGACTAGGAATATTTAAAATCCAATTAGATAATTCGTAATTTAATTTAAATCAATCAAATCCAAATCCAAATACAAATCCAATTTAAATCCAATTAAATTCTTTTAGTTTAAAATCAAATCAATTTCAAATATAGATATTAATTTAAATAAATCCAAAATTTAAATCAAGATTTAAATTGTCACAATAATTTCAAAATATGTTATCCAAAAATACTATTAATAATAATTTTGAAAATAAATTAATATTTACAAATAAACTTAATAAATATTTATGAAATATATATATATATATATATATATATATATATATATATATATATTTTATATATATATATATATATATATATATACACGGAAAAAAGAAATATATATATATATATACACGGAGAATATTATTTATTATTAATAACTGTTTTTACGAAAGATTTTTTATAAATAAATAAAATAACGAACGTGGAATTGTTGGTATGGTAGCTAAAATAATTATTACATATATTATTTCGAAACCATAAAAATGGGAAAAATGTTTTTCTAAAAATATGTACGCTCGCACATATTCGCATTCGTCGAGCAATAGAAATAAAATTTCGTGCGCGACGTACAATACGACTACGCGACGTACAATACAAAATTTTAAATCAGTCCCAAATTTAATTAACAAAAAAAAATAATAAAAATTTAGGGTTTTACATCTGGGTCTGAGCTTGGACTTGCGCATACTGCTGGGGGTTCTGCTGCTGAAATACTTGGGCCTGAGGCGGCAAGGCATCGGAAACGGGTACTACTGCAGCTGGACTAGTACTGGGGCTGGCTCCCTAACCGAGGGATTAGAAAAGGTTGACGAAGAGGAACTCCCCTTATTCGGCCAGTTTCCAACCCTGTGGTCCGGTGCCCCACAAACCAAGTACAAACCCTGTGCTCTGCGACATTCTGACACCACGTGCCCTGGCTTCCCACAATGAGTGCAACCCATTGTGAAAGACTACTTCTGCTACTGCTGGGGATATGCCGGGGTCGAATGCTAAATCGACACAACGGAAGCCGCCCACCTCGGAGCTCTAATGGTCAATGCCCTGGCTGCCGGGGTTGGTGCTGAAGACTGGTTCATCAGGCCGTGAGACCGCTTTCGACTTTCGGTCCGTTCCATAATCCTCTGTGAGGTATACTCATGCCTCCTAGCTGCTCTCAATACTGCATCGAAAGTCTGATGCTCGAACTGCTCCACCGCCAGCAAAATCTCCAAGTGGAGTCCCTGCTGGAACCGCTGAGCTCTGTCAAACTCGGTCGCCACCAAGGTGGGAGCAAACCGACTAAGCCTGGAGAACTCGGTCGCATATCCATCGACCGTCCTGTCCATCTGCTTCAAGTTAGTGAACTTCATCTGTAGATCATACCGAGCTACAGCATCAAAATATTTGGTCTGGAATCTCTCACGGAATACTGTCCATGCAATAGGTGCCCTTAACCCAAAGGCCTGTGCCGCCCACCAGCTGCGGGCTAGATCCAATAACTGTAGGCGTACTACTGCCACCTTCTCGTTTTCGGGCATCTTGGCTGCTTCTAGAATAACCTCAGTATCTTGCAGCCAAGCATCTGCGGCTATAGCATCTTCGCTACCATCGAAGAAGGGAGGGTTCAAACGCTTGAAGCTATTGGCCACACTGTTACTTTGATGACCACCTCTGTTCAAAGTATCTTGTACTGTCTGGTGCAATGCATCACCTCGACGATCCTGTGATGCAAGCAACTCTCTGATGAGTCCAACCAAGACTCCATCATCCTGCCTCGTAGGCTGGGCTGGCTGTACTAGGGGTTCTGGATCTTCGAGAAGCATGACTCGGGAAGCTGCTCCTGAGTGCTAAGCTTGATCCTCTTGTTGCGGGAGTACTCGTTGAGCTCCTTCCTACTGATTGGCAGGACCAGGAACAAGTGCCGCTGAAGAAGACGACACAGGGAATAATAAGGAAGGACCAGGACAGATCAAAGATACAAGCATGTGATCAGGTCAAGATTTCAGGGATTTAGAGGATACGAGCAGAGATCAAGGGCGAGTGCTGATTGAGACATCTATTTGGTAAATCCTCACATATCTTGATTCACAAGACCTGCATGGGCCACCACTTAAACCATGTAACGCCCCAGAACCAAAATACTAGAGAGCGGGGGCGGACATAGCCAGCTACGTATATTGAAGTGCAACCCACCTCGTTATACGGTCACGGTTGTCTAGATACATGAGGGTTTAACTACAAGCCATCAGTCTCTTATGGTCATGAACAAGCCTATTGTCTCAATCTCAAGCAAGTAATAACAGTTACAAGATGTCAGAGCACCAAATATACAATAGTAAGGCGTCCCATACATTACATATTTGGATGATCATGAAGCTAGTCATACAAGATGTGAAGACTAGCAAGAGTTTCAGTCATACATGATCAACCCTAGGATTTGTTCATCATGCTACAGCCCGTAGACAGACAGTAAGTAAAGTACATTCGAGCTAACACGTGCTCGTCGGCTAAACGCCTCAAAAGAATATTTTTATAATTGTGTGGGAGAGCAAAATAAAACTCACTCGTTGCCAGGGTTACGCCTGGTGGTCACCATCTGGCTGGAAGGTAGGAAGATCCTCTGGAGCTGCTCCGGTATCTGGCCATGCAAAACCAGCTGGGTCAGATCCCAGAAAGAGCAAGTGCCACAAAGGAGGCTTCACTTAAGAACTAAAACCAGCATTTAGCACAAAACA
Organism: Iris pallida; assembly: GCA_029216955.1. NCBI lineage: Eukaryota > Viridiplantae > Streptophyta > Magnoliopsida > Asparagales > Iridaceae > Iris > Iris pallida. The sequence continues at coordinate 276,464 of JANAVB010030835.1, forward strand.
TAGTTATATAATGAAAGACTAGAAATAAGAAAATCAGGTTAATATACGATAAGATAACCATGGGACTATTCAGATAACCAAGTTACAACCCTTAAACCAAACAAGGACCGGGGTTGTAACCCTTCGTCTGAACGGAACTTAGTTTTCCACTATTTATCGATAAAGTAAAACACAAGCAATCAGGTCATGTAATAATCTTGTACAGGTTCAGGACAAGACTAGACTGGATTAGACTCCATCCAATCAATCACGGCCAAGCAATGAGTATGGCTTAATACTTTAACTAACTAGGGTTATCATAGGCCTAGTTACTAGCAAGATGCAGTAAGATTGTTCCACAACCACAAGCCCTGCAGACCATCCAGGCTATCCGGATGCAAGTTAGGGGTTGAATTCATGTGGGACATCGTCCAGGAAATACATTTACCCTTAAGTAGCTTGAAGGGTGCAACACATGACAGTGTGCTGGAAATGTGCCCTACTCGACGGCAGGCTACAAATCCCATAATGGGGCGCCCAGATAACAGGATTTTCTGTAGCTGGAAAATCTCTTCATGACTACTAGATTATTCTATTTATTAGCCTTAGTCAGTTTAAGTAGGTACCCCTGACCTTGGTCCTCAGAGGTCCCTGCCCTAGACATGATGCGAGACAGTACTGGTTCATTTGTACAAACACAATCGTCCACGGTGTCCAGGCCACTCATTCTTGTCATGTCATGCTAGCCGTCGCAACAGCATTCAATAGTTCCCATCATGCTTGCTTCTCATATCATGTCATGTCATGTTTACTTCATACCATACCGTGTACAATTACCATTCCAAACAAATTAAATAAATTCGTGATTATCAAGTTCGTGACAAAAGGTATAAGAATATAAAAGGGCAACGGGGTAAGCCATAGGGACTGAAAGTCTCTACGCGAGCAAGACTACGCTAGGCCAAAGAGACCCCGAGCGTAAAACAGCTCTATGTTGCAAGACCTAAGGATAGGCAGCTATACGCGAGCAAAAGAGCAGGTGGGTGGGATTCTACGCGAGCAAGCGCTTTACGCTAGCAAAGCCGCATGCGGGCGAGACTCTACGCGAGTGAACCCTCTACGCGAGCGGGAGTCTAGCCTCTGCGTAGAGCTCAGTTCAGCTCTGCATAGAGCTCGGTTCAGCTCTGCATAGAATAGATTATGCGGTCACATGAGAACGTGTGCGTAAAGGGTAATTAATACGCGGGCACTTGAAACGTGTGCGTAAAGAGGGTAAATGATACGCTGACACGTAAAACTTGGACGTAAAAACAAAATACTACGCTAGTACGTAAGAACGTGTGCGTAAAAACTTTATCTTCTCCCCAAGGCCAAGACAAGCATGCGTAAAAGCTCAAGAGCTCAAGAAAGCCCCATCTCGGTCAAGACTTGGTGAAATCCAGCCATTCAAAAGCCAAACTTGTGTAACATCAGAATGCCTTCTGCATAGAACTCTCCATTTTTTAAAACAACCAAGTCCAGTAGATCAAAACCATGAAGATCAAAAATACTAAAACTTAGATCTACATGAAATGAACCATAGAAATTAAAAATGCCAAGTACTAAAGTATCTTAAAATCTCGTGAGGAAGACAATGGAACAACAAAATTTGAGTTCCTCTATGAAGCAAGTTGCACTTGCCTACTGCGGGTGGTCGGTGGAGAAACGAAGAAGAAGAAGAGTAGTAATAGAAAATGAATGAGGAGAGAGAAGGGTTGTTGGGTTAATAAATGGAAGATGGTGGTAGGTAGGGGTTTGCATACGAACCCAAACCAAACCCAACCAGACCGAACCCAACCGAACCCGAACCAAGAAAATGAAATACCAAAATAAACCATGCAATGAGACATGCAATATGAGTCAAAATATGTACACGTATACCAAATACGTAATACGAACTACGAACGTTACAACTCTACCCACCTTAAAAGAATTTTGTCCTCGAAATTTAATTAAGAGGCTAGAGAGGTCAAGCAAGCTACACTAATCACAGACAAGATATAACTAAGCAATCAATCAAACAATCAATCATGCAAGCAAGAAATCGAAGGCATGAGGCATAAGGAAGACATTATACCTCATGAGTCAAACAGGTCAGGATATCGCGATCGGATGTCATCCTCATGCTCCCACGTTGACTCACCCAAAGAGATCCCGAGCGTAAAATAGCTCTACGCGGCAAGACTTAAGGATAGGCAGCTCTACGCGAGCAAAAGAGCAGGTGGGTGGGATTCTACGCGAGCAAGCGCTTTACGCTAGCAAAGCCGCATGCAGGCGAGACTCTACGCAAGCGAACCCTCTACGCGAGCGGGAGTCTAGCCTCTGCGTAGAGCTCGGTTCAGCTCTGCGTAGAATAGATTACGCGGTCACGTGAGAACGTGTGCGTAAAGGGTAATTAATATGCGGGCACATGAAACGTGTGCGTAAAGAGGGTAAATGATACGCTGGCACGTAAAACGTGGGCGTAAAAGCTAAATACTACGCTAGCACGTAAGAACGTGTACGTAAAAACTTCATCTTCTCCCCAAGGCCAAGACAAGCATGCGTAAAAGCTCAAGAGCTCAAGAAAGCCCCATCTCGGTCAAGACTTGGTGAAATCCGGCCATTCAAAAGCCAAACTTATGTAACATCAGAATGCCTTCTACATAGAACTCTCCATTTTCGAAAACAACCAAGTCCAGTAGATCAAAACCGTGAAGATCAAAAATACTAAAACTTAGATCTACATGAAATGAACCATGGAAATTAAAAATGTCAAGTACTAAAGTGTCTTAAAATCTCGTGAGGAAGACAATGGAACAACAAATTTGAGTTCCTCTATGAAGCAAGTTGCACTTGCCTACTGCGGGTGATCGGTGGAGAAACGAAGAAGAAGAATAGTAATGGGAAATGAATGAGGAGAGAGAAGGGTTATTGGGTTAATAAATAGGGGATAGTGGTAGGTAGGAGTTTGCATACGAACCCAAACCAAACCCAACCAGACCGAACCCAACCGAACCCGAACCAAGCAAATGAAATGCCAAAATAAACCATGCAATGAGACATGCAATATGAGTCAAAATACGTACACGTATACCAAATACGTAATACGAACTACGGGCGTTACAAAATTTCATTCGGGTACATTTGACAATTAGTGTCGTCTAGTATCGATACCTAGCAACTTTATGAGATATTGTGGATATTTTTCATTGATACCTGTAGGATTACGATACATGTATTGACGCATTATGATTAGCCATATACCTGTATCATGATTCCGAAGTTACCAGATCCCCTGATGTTTATAAGACCAGGACCAAATATATTTCTGGTTATATAGTTATATTATGTATGACTTAACGTCTAGTTAGAGGTCAGATCAGATGAGTTGTAGATAAGACTAATACAATCTTTTGGGACGGAGAGAACAGCTACTACTTGCTTCGGCCATGTTGTGCACATAAACTTTATATATGTATATATATTTATTTGGAGAGGGTCCTGTTTCTGGAGTTACAGCCTCTCTTAGTTACCGTTAAGCCTGTCATGACCCGCTCCCACTTTTGGGATACAAGTGCATGGCAAGTTCAGCCTACGTCACAGCATCGACATTAGTATGTTGTCTAAACCTGACAATCAACAATATAATATTTGATCACAAAATCATATCTTTGCTCATTCACAATAACTATTCCCTTTAAAAATCCAATAATACATCAAAATGACATTTGCGAACAAACCCATTAAATATTTATATTCAATAACTATCTAAATCTATCTATAATCTAAGATTGGCATCCATATGTCTCTATCTCCACCCAAAAGGTCCAAAGTGCATAAGATAGCAAATCACCTAAAATTATTAACAAATCCTGGAAAAAATAATCCATTCAGTATTGGAACAAGTACAAGTCTAAGCCAACATGATACAAATACAATATAAAACAATATAAAACTAAACATGAGAACCAATAATCAAAGGAAACATGTACAATATGAACAATAAAATATGTAATATGAATAACTGATAACAATAAGTAACAAGTATGAAAATACGGAGAAAACTCGTAAAAATATAATAACTGTGCATGTATCACAAGAAGTACAATGTTGCTACACGTGGAGGGCTTGGGTAAACAATATACAATAGAAAAACATGATAACAATAAGGCTTTTTCACATGCCTAATAATTGTACCTCCTATATATTCATGCCTCACAATCCTATAACATGATCACGATAACGATAACAAGAAACATGAACATGACTAGATCACTCTACTCTCGTGTGTGTAAACAGTCAAAACATGCAAAATAGCATGCATAGATGAAATACTACAATATAAAGTAAATACACATGAAAGCATAAACAAGTACTTGCATGGATTAGATTGAAGTGTACATGTGCGATATGATCATGTTGGCACAAAATAGGTTCATGTGCTAAAACTGCGCAATGTAATCTCAAATAATGGAACAGACCATTCCATTGAGTCTAGGATAGTCCAATTAGCTAGGGTCGACATAAAGAATACTGAATTTTGTAAAGGAAATGTATACCACCTAAAAAAATTAAGTATTATTTTTGCTATTTAATTAACAGAATTACTATATATTTATATGTATGCGTATATCTATAAATACATAATTTGAATAGATTTAGTCAAAGTTTTTTTTATATATACATTTATAATAAACTAAATCCATGTTCTAGATACATATATGATATATATTATTGAAAATATTTTCAAGGCATGTGTATACATTATATAATAAAATAGTTTGAAATTTGTATTTAAAATTTCCTTTTGATTATTTTTATTATATTCTACCAAGGGGATTTTGGGTAATAATAATTTTCTTTACTAATTTATAAAGTATTATATACATACATACGTATGTATATAGAAACAGGAAAACAAACAAACAGAACAAACAAAATTCTCACAAGATTTTAAAATCTTGCGAGATGAAGTTCTCTTTAAAGACCCGATGGGGTCAGTAGGAACGGAAGGGAAAGGAAAGGAAAGTTCAAATTTGATCGAGATAAGATCAATTGGATCCAAAAAAAATTCCTACAGAATCTAGTCATATATATACACACATATATATATATATATATATATATATATATATATATATATATATATATATATATATATATATATATATATATATATATACCCCAAGACTCCCCTGCAGCTTGCCGCCATGGTGTACCGCCTCGGAGGACCCCTGGCCGACGAACAACAGCTGCAACAGCCGCAACAACTTCGTGAGGTAACCCTATTCCCGAGTCATTTTCTCCATCATCGGTTAATAATTTGTCGAGCCATAAAATCTAACGTGTAGATGATATGACCCTCTTTATCCCTCTTCGAATAGAATGTAATATGCATTAGTATATTTCCAGAAAAATCGAATCAAAAATCGAAAAAAAAATGTTCAATAAACAAAGAACAAGGCAATCTAGGACCCTATTTTGGATGGGGATTCTGGACAGGTTGGTTAGAATTTTCAAATTCTGCTTGAACAGATCTATAGACAACCTAACCAACATCGTAACGATGCTTTTAGTTTCAAAAATTTTCATGTATTCAGTTCTGTAAATAGTTACAAAAATTAGGGGAAATAGTTTTCGAAAACAATATAATTTGATAAAAAGTTTCGATACGACATTCGCTCCGACAAACAGGATGACGTGGTCGCTAACCAAAAGCACCGAAAGGTGTGTATCAACTTCGCTGACATGTGGCATTCGAAAGAACTCGATTTGGTTGTGTGTGCGCGATGAAATCGAGACGTATCGGTCGAGATACCCATGTAGGCCTCAAAAATGAAAGTCACGCTGAGTTGATCAAGACAGAGTCAAAAGTCACGCTCAGTTGATCCCGACAATATAAACAAATCACGCTGGGAGACAGCTCATCATTTGTTAGAGAGTAATTATGACTGACAGCACAACAGTCGAAGAATGTCTCTTCGTATGCCACGTATGCACAGACTTCGAGAGATCATCGCCGTCTATTGCGTGATTTTCGAAATCTTCTTCAGCAAGACTCAGCCTTCGTCGAATTGGCATACTAAAAGGGTTTCTTGTCATTTAATGCGACTGACAAAGCAATCATTTTCAGAGATTTTGTGTCAGTCGAGACACGCCGAATCAAGACAGCTGGCAGTTCTATCTCAAGTCTGCGTGTATTTGTGATCTTCATCTCAAGTTTGCGTGGATTCTGAAGTTTTCTTCCTCAAGTTTGCGTGAATTTTGAAGTTCTTTGCCTCGAAGTCTGCGTGGATCCTGAAGCTTCCTGCCCCAAGTTTGCGTAGATTTTGAAGCTTTTTACACCGAGTTCGTATGGATTTCGTCTTCAACAAGTTTGCGTGGATTTTATCAAATTGGAGTACGTGGCAGCCATGCCACTGATCTCTCGCCTGCGTGTCCTGTAACTTGCACACGACTCATGCATGATTGCCATGTGTCCAACAGTTACAGGCCACGTCCAGTAACTGCTCACAGCCTTACGTATGTTAAATCCTGCGTGATTTTCAACTAAGCACAGGCTGTGAAGACAGTTATCTTTTCAGTTATTATTTTTGACTCTATAAATAGAGTTCTTTTTTTCATTCATGGTACAGATACATTGATATCTACTGTCAAAATTTTGAGAGCTTTTCTTCTTCGCATAGTCCAAGGGATAAAGCGATCGTCTTCTAGATCGGATTCCTACAGTTGTAATTTTCCGAGAAACACAACAAATAAAGAGAATTTCTTTATGGAAAACAAATTGGCGACTCTGCTGGGGAAAACCATCTCCTCTTCTGAGATGGCAACAACTCAATACGACACTTCGTCAATTGGCTCGACGAAGAAGGTGATGACGATCAAATTCGATCAACTCGCCTATGATGAAATGCAGCGGGCTAAGGGTGGCAAGCCCACTCCAGCCTCCATCATCACTGCCAAGTCGAAGGGACACTCTTTCTATGTCCCTAAGAATCAGTTGGCAGTCAATGGTGAAGTCTCTGCCACAGTGTCTATTCCTAACACTGGCAAGAATTCCACTGCAAGCACGCACACTCTTGTGTGCTTGAAGATGACAGCAATCAAAGATCACGCTAACAGTACTGGCTCCTTAGCCAAATCTGTTCCAGTGTGTGTCTCTAAAGTTGAAAGTCACGCTGACAGTACTAGCTCCTTAGCCAAATCTGTTCCAGCGTGCAAATTCAACCCTAAAAGTCACGCTGACAGTACTGGCTCCTTAGCCAAATCTGTTTCAGTGTGCAAATTCAACTCTAAAAGTCACGCTGACAGTATTGGCTCCTTAGCCAAATCTGTTCCAGCATGCAAATTCAACTCTAAAAGTCATGCTGATAGTACTGGCTCCTTAGCCAAATCTATTCCAGTGTGCAATCCCATATTCAACAGTCATGCTGACAGTACTGGCTCCTTAGCCGAATCTGTTCCAGCGTGTAATTCTAAAATCAAAAGTCACGCCAACAGTACCGGTTCTTTAGCCAAATCTGTTTTAGCGTGTATTTCATCAGAGAAGAATAACTCCTTAGTTATCTTTTCTTCTTTACCGAGTTCTACTAGAACTGGGGGTGGTCTTCCACACAAAGTCCCTTCGAAAAGGAATAACTCTTTAGTTGTTTCTTCTGCTCCTGTAGTTTTTACTTTAGGAACAGCTTTGACTGATAATTTTGTTAGTCAAAGGAAAGGAGATGGTCTTTTGACTACTCTTCCTTCTGGACATTCTATGTCTCAAAATCTGAATGAGTCTAAGAAGAAATATTCCTTAATATCTTCTTCTATGACTTCTTCAAATTGGACACAAAATCTGTCCCTTAAAGAGGATCTGTTACCAACTCCTAATCAAAGGAGTAGTTCAACTCTTCCTTCTCTGCAAATATCCAGATCAATGGAAGGAAAACTCCATGTTTCCAAAACCAATGTATTACCTTCCACTGATTTAAGAACAAAACTCAGCACTTCTGGTGTTAAGAAACCATACCAATTGGATATGAAGATAAAAGATCCAGATGCAGAGTATGCAAGAAACTATGTCGCTCACATTAATCACTCTTTGTATAATTAAGAGCCATTAAGACCCAAGAATAGGAAGTATACTCCTCAATCTTCACAAACAGATTTACGGGAATATCTTCAACAGAAGAGAAGGAGTAATTCTATGTCAAAGGAACATGCTGAATGTGACTTCTATCCAAGAGTCATAATTCAGTGCAGATGTCAATCAACGGTTCAAGACCATGGTGATCATGAATGTGACTTCCAGCCAAGAGCCACAATGCAATGCAGATGTCAAATTAAACGACAGTCTGTCTTCAATCGGATTCAGTATGAACCTATGCCTAATGAAGATGAGGCTTTGTTTGCCTCTGTCAACATGACTTCTCGGGACACCGGGGGTAGGGTTGATAGTCCAGATGGAGTATATAGAAACACCAGAGCAAGTGTCCTGGCTTCTAGTCAAAGAAATTTGATCCCTGAAGATGATTCTGAATTCTTTGGAGAATTTAACTTTCCACCTCTTCCTACTGGGGGTAATTCTCCTATAGTTGACTTTGATGCACGAAGCAATGATTCAGAGCATACAACATCCACTAGTTCATCAATAATCCCTCATACAGTCACGACTTACATGGTTGATGGGAATACTGATGAACCTTCTTCTTCCTTGACTCCTCAAGATCAAAGAATTGCTTCTTTGGAACAGCAAATGAAGTCTATGACTGACACAATGAAGTCGATGTATGAACTCATGACAGTTCAGTTGCAAAATCGACAGACTGTACCAGATGCCATACCAGTTGATACTGATATAAGTCCAGTACAAGTTCCTCCAGCAGTACAATCCAATACTCCTGGATCAGCTCAACCAAATCCTAGTCTCTCTGGAGCTGGAGGTAGTGCTTACAATGCTGTTCCTCCTCCCAACTATTCTCTACAAGCCACAACTCCACAATCTTCGGGAGTTGTCTCTGAAGAATTGAAGAATCTCAAAACTAAATTCGAGACATTCAAACAGAAGGATGGTTTACAAAGGTTAGGCATCAAGCAGCCTTATCCGATAGAATGGAAGCAAGTATCATATCCTCCTAAATACAAGCCTCCTACTATCTCATTCTATGATGGAACCACTTCTCCAAGTCAGTTTATTAATCACTTTGAAGTGATGACTGATCAACTGCAACCAAGTGATGCCCTCCTTACTCGGGTATTTATTGGATGTCTCAAGGGAACGGCTTATGAATGTTATAGGAGTCTCCCAGATGGGAGCATTACCTCATTTGCTGGTTTCAAACAGATGTTTCTTGAAAGGTTCTATGAAGGGCTTAATGACATGACTATGTCTGCTCTTATTAGAATCAAGCAGAAAAATAATGAATCCACAGAGGAATACATTGAACGGTTTCGAAGAGAAGCTCTGAAGATGCCTCTTGGAACCCCTGATGCTGTCACCATTGACACGTGCAAATCAAACTTGTTGCCAATCATCAGTATGTGGACAGGGTCCACTCAATTTCAAGATTGGCCTTCCTTCATAGTCAGTGCCAAAGCTGCAGAAATCAGTGCTGAAACCTTCAAAGGTTTAGGAGTGCAGATGACTCCTAAAGAAACAGGACAAGGTGCTAACAATAAAAATAATGCTCGCAAAGGAAAAGAAACTCTTGAAGTTAATCTTCAGAGCAAAGATGCATCAAATTTTCAAACTCCTGCCTCTACAACTCAACAATCAAGAACAACTCGTCCCAAAAAAGAATATTCTTTTGATGACGATGATGTCCTTGGTATCTTTGAATGTCTGCTGAAAGGTAATAAAATATAATTACCTGAGATCAAGAAACCTGATGAAGCTGGTAAGACAGATCATCCCAAATACTGTCCATATCACAGAATGCTGGGTCACACAATTCGTACATGTTATGTACTGAAAGGAAAGATCCAAGAAATGATTAAGTCTGGAGCTATCTCTCTTACTCCAAAAGAGAAGACTGTCACTTCTAATGTCGTCTCTATGCAATTCAGAGACTTCCCTCCTCAATTGCTTGAAAGCGGAATTGTTCCTATTCCCAAGGCGACTCTTGAAATAGTAAATATTCCTCCTCCACAGTCTGAAGGATTAGCACCAATCACTTTGGAGACTGGAGAAATCATGTGGATTCATCCTGATCTAATAACAGACTTTGAATCTCCTCCTCCTCAAAAGATTTCTTCTCGAAAGTCCAAGAAGGCTGGAAAGATCAAGTCATGTCATATGACTTCTCTTGGGTCTACCTCTGACACAGAGCCAAAAGACAAAGAAGAAGCACTTGTTAGTGCTACTCGAACGGGAAAACCTTACCTAAAGGATTATTCTAAAAGTCCTGAGGATCCTCTTGATATCCCTCCAGCTGATAAAAATGCTTCTAATGTTCTTCCTGAAGAAGAATCATCCACTGAACCTGTTCCTCCCAAAACCACAACTTTGGAGAAAGGCAAACAACAGGCTCGGTTTGATAAGCCAATCAAGAAGTCCTCTCCTCTTGGACTTCAGAAGCCTTATAATTTCGACATTTTAGCTCAGCTTGCTAATACTCCAGCTAGAATGTCCCTCTTTGAACTTCTACGTCTTTTCAAAGAGACTCGGGAGACGTTAAGTGAAGCACTTCTACAAGCTGACTCTTGTCTTGCACAATTGAAGAAGCCAGATGCGGAACCTGCCACTTGCTTACATTGCAACAGTGTATTGGAGATTATCCCAAATATCACCTTTACACAAGATGACATGCTACTGGAGGATAATCGACATGACCGACCTCTCTACTATATTGGTTATATTGATACGATAAAGATAGATCGTATCCTCATTGACCCAGGATCTGCTATAAGCATAATGCCAAAGAGTCTGTTGGATGAACTAAAAATCCCTCTTCACAAGCTCTCCAAGACGGTTACTACTATCTTGGGTTTCAATCAAAGCCGAAGTGAGCCTTTGAAAAAGATTCATCTGAAGCTTCAGATAGGCGATTTCAGATCTAAAGTCACTTTCTATGTGATCGAGATCGCGGGATCCTATAATCTTCTTCTTGGGAGGCCCTTTCTTCATAAAAATAATGTGGTGACCTCTACTGCAACATTTTGTCTTCCAACATGGTTTCCATTGACCATTCTGAAGAAAGTGATGAAGACGAAGAAGAGTTTGAAATCTCACCTGAATCAGAACAGTGGGCCCAAAGATTAGATAATCAATGGGAGTTCCGTTTCGAGCAAAAAGAACCTCCGACTGAAGATAAACTTGTTCAAATAGATGTTGGTGAAGAGGGATCTCCCAAACCAATATTCATCAGTGAAAGTCTTTCAGAAACTGATAAGAAAGACATGATCAAACTTATTCGTGATTATATCGATGTCTTTGCTTGGAGTTATGAAGATATGCCAGGGCTTGATCCTCAAATTGCAACTCACAAGCTCAATATCTTACCGAATGTTAAACCGGTCAAACAACAACAGCGACGATTTCGTCCAGACATCATGGATGCAATTGAAGCTGAAGTCAATAAACTCATTACCTCTGGGTTTATTAGAGATGAACAACATCCCGATTGGGTGGCTAATATTGTTCTTGTTCTTAAAAAGACTAGCAAGATCAGAGTATGCATAGACTTCCGCGATCTCAATGCGGCATGTCCTAAAGACGAATTCCCTCTACCAATCACTGATGTCATGGTGGATAATACCTGTGGATTTGAACGAATGTCATTCATGGACGGGTATTCTGGGTACAATCAGATCAAAATGTTTCCAGAGGACGAGAAGCATACTTCTTTCAGAACGCCGATCGGTACATACTGTTATACAGTTATGCCATTCGGTCTCAAGAATGCAGGAGCAACTTATCAACGAGCTATGAGCACTATATTCCGTGAACATTTACGGAAAATAATCGAATGCTATGTTGATGATATTGCAGTCAAAAGTCGACAAAAGGAGGATCATATCCAAGATTTGAAGACTATATTTGATCTAATGCGTAAGCATCAATTAAAGATGAACCCTACTAAGTCCTTCTTAGGCGTCTCTAGTGGTAAATTTTTCGGCTTCGTCATTACCTCTAAAGGTATACACGTGGATCCCGAGAAGATCAAAGCCATCTAAGAGATGCGTCCTCCATGCACCTTAAAAGAGCTACGAGGATTTCAAGGAAGAATCGCTTATATCAGGAGATTCATCTCTAATTTATCAGGATGCTGCAGACCATTCAACAAACTTATGAAGAAAGGTGTCTCTTTTGTCTGGAATGATGAATGTCAGAAAGCATTCGATGATATAAAACAATATCTGATGAGCCCTCCAGTATTGGTACCTCCCGTCTCAGGAATACCGTTCCTCCTCTATACTCGAGCAATGAGTCATTCATTGGGTGCATTACTCGCTCAAAAGAATCAAAATGGCCATGAACAAGCCATTTATTATCTCAGCCGCACTATGACCGGAGCTGAACCTCGATATTCACCGGTTGAAAAAGAATGTCTAGCCTTGATGTTTGCTGTCCAAAAGACACGTCATTATATCATTGGCCAGACTATTCATGTCATCTCCAGGATCAATCATATACGGATCATGATGAAGAAACCCAGTGTTTTGAATTCTCGATTAGCTAACTGGAGAATTCTACTTGCTCAGTATGACATGCACTATATTCCTCAGAAATCAGTCAAAGGACAAGCTTTAGCTGATTTTCTGGCTGCTCACTCAATTCCAGAAAATTCAAAACTCTATGATGAAATCCCAGATGAAGTCCTAGATTCAAATCAAATTGCTGAAGAAGATCCTACTTGGCGTCTATTCTTTGATGGAGCATCAAGAATTGGTCCTAATGGCGATATTGTCGCTGGAGTTGGAATTATTCTTGTATCGCCAGAAGGTCTTGCTATCCAAAGAGCTTATTTTCTCGATCAGCCGTATTCAAACAATGTAGTTGAGTACAACGCATTACTTATTGGTCTTCAACTTGCTAAACATCTGAATATTCAACATTTGGAGGCGTATGGAGACTCTAAACTCATTGTCAATCAGATCAGGGGTACTTATGAAGTTCGCCATCAAGATCTGGTTCCTTATCATAAAACAGCTATATCTATGGCTTCTTCGTTTGAAGAATTCTTCATTGAACATGTTAGGCGAGCATTTAACACAGAAGCTGATGCCCTTGCTAATCTTGTAGCGGTGCTGGCTATTCCAATCAGACGGTAACAAATGATTGTTGTTCGTAATCGAGAATTATTTCATCTTGAAAATAACTTGACTCTAGGACTTCCAGTTGACATTGAATAATCAACATCTCATGACGTCAACACAACAAGAGGATTTGGACTCAGTCGTAAATCGATGTCATCTTCATCCGATTCCAGCATGGAATTCATCTTCAGTAACTCGACTGAGAATCAGAATACGGATAAAGATTGGAGACTTCCTTTCTTAGATCTCGTATTATATGATATTCTTTCGGATGATCCGAGTGAGGTAGCATCTATCAGACGACGATCACTCAGATTCTACTACAATCATATAACAAAGACCTTATATCGTCGAGCTTATGATGGTTTACTCCTTCGATGTGTTGCCGGTGACGAAGCTCAACAAATCATTCGCAAAGCACATGATAGAATTTGTGGAGCACATCAGCCAGGACCAAAACTTCAAGACCGTATTCGACGTATGGGTTATTATTGGCCCACCATGGTATCTGATGCCATCGAATATGCAAAGAAGTGTAAAGCTTGTCAAATTCATACAGATTTTATTCATCAACCCTCGGAATTTCTACATCCGACGGCAACATCATTGCCCTTCGAAGCTTGGGGCATGGACATTGTCGGCCCGATCAATCTACCGTCATCTAAAGGTCATCGGTTCATTCTCGCAATAACCGATTACTTCTCCAAATGGACCGAAGCCATTCATTTATCTGAAGTTAAGACGTCTAATGTCATCAGCTTTATTAAGCACCACGTCATCTATAGATTTGGTGTTCCTCGACGCATTGTTCATGATAACGGACCACAGTTCGTCAGCTAGAAATTTACTGATCACCGGATCAATAATGTGGCTTCTACCGCATATAATCCAGCAGCTAACGGATTAGCAGAAGCTTTCAACAAGACTATCATCAAACTCCTAAAGAAGTTTGTCTCCACTAACAAACGTAATTGGAGTGACAAGCTCGGGGAATGTTTGTGGGCTTATCGCACTACAGTTCGTAATGCTACCAAATGTGCACCTTTCTCTCTGGTGTATGGTTGCGAAGCTGTTCTTCCATTAGAGATTCAAATTCCTTCTTTAAGGATAGCAATCTCTAATGAACTCACTGCTGAAAATAACGATCGTCTTCGACTTCAGGAATTAGAAGCTCTGGATGAAAAGCGATTATCTGTTCAACAGAATATTGAATTCTATCAAGCTAGAATTTCAAGAGCTTTTAATAAAAAAGTCAGAGTTCGATCATATCAAAAAGGAGAACTTGTTCTAACAGTCAGACGTCCTATGACTATGACTCATATGAGTAAGGGCAAATTTGACGCAAAGTGGGAAGGTCCCTATATTGTGAGCAAAGTTTTCTCAAATGGAGCTTATCAACTCTCAGAATTGGATGGTCGAAAAGTTTTGATGCCTATTAATGGCAAATTCCTTAAAACGTACTATGTATAAATGTAAATACTTGTAATCATCAGACAAATTCATGTTTAAAAAAATAAAATTTTTACTTTATTTTCATGAATGATGATACATGGTATTAAGGAAGATCACTATCATCCTTCTCTACTTTTGGACGTGGGCCACTACCGTCCCTCTCAAAGACGTGATCAGCAAAAGAGCCGAGAACCTCCTTGTTAGAACCCACGAAGAATTTGCAAGCGGCCATCCTCATGGCTTCCTCTTCTTCAGTCCTTCCTGGTTCGAGCAGAAAATCCAGAATGTCCCTTGGTGGCTTGGGTGCAGACGAACCTTCGCCTGCTTCCGTCTTCTTCGTTTTGACTGGACCAGCAGGGCGTTCTTCAGTGCCTTTCTGAACCTTTGAGGCTATCTCAGTCTTCTTGGATGCTTCTCCAGATGACATCTTTATGTTGAGGAGTGGAAGTATTCGTTCTCGCCAGATTTCTGCTCTATTTATAGGCAAAAGTTCCTCATTCATCCGACGTTTCACATATTCATCCATTCATTTCTCACATTCATCAGACGGTTCGCCTGCTCATTAATACTTGACGGTTCTTCCGTTCATTTATTATATTCACTCGACAGTTCATCTGTTCATCATTTCCTAACGGTTCATCCGTTCATAATCTTCTATCAATTTATTAAGTGGGGATTCGTTATTTATCATGTTTTCATAACCTCTGAATCAATTCTGAATCTGCTTACTTATTTGTCATGTTTTGACCTCTGCATAGAAATCAATCTATTTTCTTTTGAGTTCCTACATATTATCACGTCCATAATACCTCTGATAATATCATATACTCTAAAACAGAAAAGATGATTTTATTATCTATCATGTCCATAATTCATCCACAAATATAAATCATTGAGCATAGAAGAATTATCATTTCCATTTCTCATTTCACCACAAAAAATTCTATTACATTTTCTTAGACTTTCTTACAAATCATAATGGAAATCTATTACAAATCTTGGATTTTCATTCTACACCACAACAATAACCTAATAGAGATCTATCTTCTTCTTTGGATCTTCTCCGTCGGACCTTCTCCGTCAGGTTCGTTGTTGATGGCAGTTCCTGACTGTCTGGGTCCCAGTCACGACCAGATCAGCAGGAATCAAACTCTGGTCTTTTCTCTCAGACGAGAGAAGAACCACAGAGTATGGCAGCCCGAAGTCGTGGTGCTGCCAATATAATTGGTGGATTGGGGGTAACCTCTCAAGGAAGACAGGAATGTATCCAAACTTTGGGATACAATTCCTAGTTCTCCCGTGAAAGGAACTCTACTACCCGATTTCTCGGTAGTAAAGTTGACTCCACCATCCAACTCTCGTGTATAAAGGCTCTTCCTACCATCTAAGGAAGACCCTTCTATCCCACGAAGAGTTCTAAGTTGTCTGATTTACGCGTCAAAAGCGTATGAGCTCCCTGATGTAGATGTCAGCAGGATATTCTCCACAGCATCCACATCCCCAATGCCAGTTCTGAAGAAAATTTTCAGCCAAGTTTCTGCAGAAAGATCAACAGAAATCATTCAGTGTGCATTTATCAAACAGTGACAGGCGTGTATTGTTCAAATCAGAAACAAGAAACAGAAAGCCTATCTTCAACAGCAAAAATAAGTACACGTATTATACTGATTTACCTTTAAGTTTGGTGCTAAGGATTGACAAACTCATGTTTGATACAGTGCGCAGAAGTTGAACATTAGAAGGCATTGCTTTCCTGTTTGAGAATAAAATCTCTCAAAAATTTCGTTCTCAGAGAAGAAGAAGAAGAATGAGAGATGAGTATCTTTGAAACTCAGCTGCCTATTTAAAGGACAAAGTACAAGTCTATTCTTGGAAAAGATCCGCGTAAATAGCGCTCGTAAACCATGGAATGAATGTCACGTGTGCTTTGAAAGACAGAGCAACATTGGAAACAATCAAAGACTGCTAATTAACATTCTTCATTAATGCACGCTGTTCAATGCAAAAGTTGTACTACATTCTTTAAGACAGGCACTGATGGCCTTACAAAAGACAAAACAAAAAGTACAACAAAAGCATAAAAGTCACGCTCTATTTTCCAGAGCGACTGAGCTTGGTGCCTAGTTCTTCTACGCTCCTAACTCCCAGACAGTGCAACAGAGTTTTAAATATTTCACGCTGCTCTATGAGGCTGCGCCCATCAGAAGAGGACGAGCCATCCAAGCCAAAATAGCTCAAGAAATTCTTGGCTAGTTGCAAGGGATCATCTTTGAGCTCGAAGACAAGGGGCTCTGGCTCTTCACCCCCAAAAGTGGGGTCACCATGAGAACAAAAGCCCAACTTGCGTGCTTCTTTCTCAGCTTTCTCCTTTGGTGTCATATTGACGTAAGATGAAGATTAAAAATGAATCTTCTCCCTGTTTATATAACAGAGTTCGCCGGCGGTTCATATTCCACCATAAATTGGATACAATCAGTCTCGGAGAACGAAGAGTCATTATGACATTTAATAAGTTCATTTGGATGTTTTCAAAGAACTTTGAAGTCTTTTCGACTTCCAAAAAATTTTTGGAGTCATCTCAGCGTGACTAAATCCATTTTATCATCTCTATTTTCAAAGTATTTCGAAATAATTTATCATTTTTCGAAAACTTTGAAGGGGGTTTTGTAGGCCTCAAAAATGAAAGTCACGCTGAGTTGATCAAGACAGAGTCAAAAGTCACGCTCAGTTGATCCCGACAATATAAACAAATCACGCTGGGAGACAGCTCATCATTTGTCAGAGAGTAATTATGACTGACAGCACAACAGTCGAAGAATGTCTCTTCGTATGCCACGTATGCACAGACTTCGAGAGATCATCGCAGTCTATTGCGTGATTTTCGAAATCTTCTTCAGCAAGACTCAGCCTTCGTCGAATTGGCGTACTAAAAGGGTTTCTTGTCATTTAATGCGACTGACAAAGCAATCATTGTCAGAGATTTTGTGTCAGTCGAGACACGCCGAATCAAGACAGCTGGCAGTTCTATCTCAAGTCTGCGTGTATTTGTGATCTTCATCTCAAGTTTGCGTGGATTCTGAAGTTTTCTTCCTCAAGTTTGCGTGAATTTTGAAGTTCTTTCCTCGAAGTCTGCGTGGATCCTGAAGCTTCCTGCCCCAAGTTTGCGTGGATTTTGAAGCTTTTTACACCGAGTTCGCGTGGATTTCGTCTTCAACAAGTCTGCATGGATTTTATCAAATTGGAGTACGTGGCAGCCATGCCACTGATCTCTCGCCTGTGTGTCCTGTAACTTGCATACGACTCATGCATCATTGCCATGTGTCCAACAGTTACAGGCCACGTCCAGTAACTGCTCACAGCCTTGCGTATGTTAAATCCTGCGTGATTTTCAACTAAGCATAGGCTGTGAAGACAGTTATCTTTTCAGTTATTATTTTTGACTCTATAAATAGAGTTCTTTTTTTCATTCATGGTACAGATACATTGATATCTACTGTCAAAATTTTGAGAGCTTTTCTTCTTCGTATAGTCCAAGGGATAAAGCGATCGTCTTCTAGATCGGATTCCTACAGTTGTAATTTTCCCAGAAACACAACAAATAAAGAGAATTTCTTTATGAAAAACAACCCATATCGGCCCTTTTTAAAACTAGCTCATAACTTCGTGTACGTTCGTCAGATCGAGACAAAATTTTTGCCACTGGACTTATATCATTTTTTTGATCCTGTGAGCGAAGTTTCGTCCGATTCTGAGAAGGTCGACCGGAATGATATTTTGGCAGGCCCATGACGCGATCCAATGGGCAAAATTGTACACGGCTCACTGGAATCCAAATTTGGACATATAGTTTAGTTATTATTGTCAAATCGAACCCATAAACATATAATTTAATGACTTTATAAATCGTAGATTTTAGCACGCTTTTTGGTGCAAAGTGGGTCCAACGACGGACACCGATTTGACCCAAAATTATGATTTTGCTACTGTGTCTAGAATTTGACTTACAGGTAGGCGATCTTAGACATTTTTTTATGTCGAAAATATTCATGATATTTATTTCAGCATCGAAGGACGTTTGCAAAAGTTGACTTTTATTGCTCATTTGATCTAACGAGTTAGGTTACTGGACGTTGTCATTTTCTGCACACCACCTCCAGACAAGTTACCTTGCCATATTTCTATTTATTTATTTTTAGCTCATTATATTACATGCATATTATTTATCTATTATATATTTTTTTTGTAAAAGAAAATTGTTCTTCTAAACCTATTTAGATGTAAATTACTGTTTGTTATGTTTCTTTATTGTTATCTTTTTATTTCTATGCACATTTGACCTAGAAATAAGAGACCACCTTTGTTTGTGCCGTATTCATTAGCCTTGACACCTGTATGGAACAAAGTTGTGAGTCACATATAGATCTCGGACTTGCGTACTAACCGTACATCGGTATGTACAGGCCATGCGATAGGTATAACTGTTAATAAAATGCATGATAGATTGACTTAGCAGTTATTAGAGACACTGTGTCGTGGATACGACGTAGATATGCATGGGGTGGATAGGACGGTTCCTTTGCGTATGGGCTACTATGCACATTACCTTTTTGTGACCGTATGCTTCGTCGAAGATGCAGGTTGACGATCCTATATTTACTGATGGCCTCTGACGTTCGAGGAACAGTTATGCTTTGAGGCCCCTGGTGCCTAAGAGGGGACTATGCCAATCCCATTTTTAGCCAGAGAGCCCATGCGTTGAAGGTTGTTCTTAAATGAAATATTCACATAGAATGGTTAGGTAACCTTTATCCGTTTAGGTATATGTACTTTTCTGTATGGTTTGTGTACTTATACCTAATCATGATGTACTTATACCTGATCATGGCTTGGAATAGTATTTTGTCGTGAACTAGTGTGCCACAGCTTATCCTTGTTTGGTTGTATGTGTGGTTCTCTGCTTTGATGATAAAATACTGAACCATATTGTGATCCAGATTCTACATCGAATTTAAGACATGGAAACATATTTCATCATGGGTTAGGGTACCATATCCTGTCCTTATTTGGTTGGGGGAATGGTACACTAATTTAAGGATGGGTATTGGACCATGTTATGATCCGAATTATTATTGAGCAGTTTTTATTCAGTTATATGTCATATTTTTCTGTATCTTGTTACGTCCCTCTGAGGACCTGGTGATCTTTTCAGGTATAGACGAGCAGGACTTTTCGCAGGAATATGGCTCCGAACTAGACTCATCATTCTCGGTCGAGAGGGTCTTACCTTCTGATCATAGCTGTTTTTACTGGATTGAAGAGCTAATTTAGCAGCCATTTTCTTTACATGTTTATCTTGGAGGTCGGACTCCATTTCTCTTTCTAGTTTGGTTTAATGATTGGTAGTGGATTTGTCTCCACCCGGCTATCAACTATTTTTGACTTTTATGGATTCATGATGAACTATTTCTTTTATTTACTGTTGTGTTATAGTTTTAGGCTAAAATGCTGTAACTAAATATCACATAATAATATAACAATATTTTAGGGCATCTAGACCCAATTTTGAAAGTAGATATGGGGCCAAGCCCAAAATTATATATTTTTATTTACAATATAAGTTTTTAGAAATTATTTATTATATATTTATTTAAGAAAAATAAAATAATACTAATACATAACAATATATATATATATATATATATATATATATATATATATATATATATATATATATATATAAGCAAACACAAAATACTATATTAATGTAAGAGGCGCAAAATGCCGAAGCCTTTACAAGAATGCTCAAAAAAGCAAAGGAGAAGGGAGGGTAAGGAAGGGCCTAGTTGCAGCGTCTGCTAGCCTTGTGCATCTGTGCAGATGGGGCCAGAATCCTGCCCAGATGTGCTTGCAGCGTCTGCTAGCCTTGTGGATCTGTCTGTAGGCTTCGAAAATTAGTTGGTTGCTGGTGAACTGGCGCCCCTCATACCTAAATTTGTTTCTGTTCTTCCAAATGACCCACATAATGGCGGCTGCAACGATCTGGTGGTCGTGCAAAGCTTTACCCCATGCGACAAGGAGATCGTTGAAGCCCTCAGCTCCCAGGTCTGGGGAACAAAGGTTACTGAACTTGTTCCATACTTTCCTCGACAGATCTTCGCTATAAAGGACGTGTTCAACCGTTTTCGGCAGTCTATCCAAGCAGCAATGACAAGCAGAGGCTAAGCTGAAGCCAATGGTAGCTAGGGCATCGTCTGTGGAAAGCATCTTGCAAATCGCTCTCTACATCAGGCAAGACCACTTCTTGGGTATGCAAGACTGCCAGAATGCCCCACTAATTAGGGAAAGGTTGCTTGTGCCTCGAGTGTAACGCCCTAGTCCCAAAATATGTAGGACTAAGTACGTAGACATGCCAGCTGTACTTATACAAAGAATACACCAGTATAAGGTAATCCCCGTATCGGTACATAAGCTGTAATAATGATACAGGATAAGCCACAATAATATAACTAAATCTCATCCACAGCTCACACAAAGAATATAATAAAGTCCACTAAATAAGAAAAAAGATGATGTCAAAATATAGCCGGGTGGACATTCCCGCTCCAAACAGCTATGGAAAAATAGTCTCAACTAAATGGAGTCCACCTCCTCAAACAGCAAGAAAGATGATAAAAGATGTCCAATACATGGTCTCAGATAATAAAGAATAAAAACTAAGTATGAGCAGGAGATGCCTCGTCACCGATGTATGATGGATCCAATGCTGTGTCGTACTCCTCGGGATAGTCCTGCTCGTCTAATCCTGGAGAGATCACCAGGTCCTCAGAGGGACATAACAAGATACAAAAAATATGCCAAAGTAACTGAATGTGTAAAATATACAGCTATGACTCTACAAGATCTCCTAACCGTCTATGTGAGATGCACTTTGAGGACAACGTTCTACGCAGGGGCTGTAACGGATTCACGCAAGCAAGTAATAAAGAGTGGCCATCAAGTAGCGCTCATCCGAGACACTATCGGCCGGGCAGCACGTAGTGCGCATCCGAGTCACTATCACCCATAATGTGTAAAAAGTAAATGTAGCCCCTACGCTAGTAGCTGTCCCCTCCCCCCAATGCTCCTGTCCAAGATGTATCCATAACCTGTCCAGTTGGCAACTGCTATGGCTTCTAACTCGACTCACTAATAGCAGTTACCTCCTAACCGTCGCACGTCCCGTACGTATCGATGGCCAGTCGAGTACGCAGGTTCGTGTCCTATATGAACTCACTCATCACGTGATACACATGTGTCAAGGCCATAGAGGATATGAAAATATCCTACATACTCATAGGGTAGTCAACTGACACGAGGTCGACATGCAAATAAGACATAAATAATTATAACGACTAAATTTAGCCGCTTGCACCCAAGTGTGACTTGGATGCCAAATATAAAAAAATGACAAATAAGAGAAAGAAATATGCAATAATAAAATATACTAAAAATAACTGAGCACAATCAGAATCTATGGCAAGGTATACTTGTCTGTGGTGCGAGAAGGGCAATCCAAGAGTATCAAGTGTCAGCACCAAAACTCACAAATCACAGATGACTCCGGACGCTGAAACAAACATCAAAAATGATCTCGGTAAAGAAGATATACCTAGGAAACGCCTGTCCAAAATTCCAATTCTAGAACAGGGGTAAAATCGTAATTTTGGATTAAAATAATGTCCGTCGTTGGACCCGCTTCGCACCGAAATGCGTGCCAAAGTCTATGGTCTCTAAAGTCATCAAACTACATGTCTACAGATTCAGTTTCAGGAGAGGAACTCAACAATATGTCCAGTTTTGGATTCCGATGAGCCGCGTACAAAATTGCCCGTTTGAGTGGGTCGCGGGCCCGCCAAAAAGGGTTTCCGATCGACCTTCTCAGAATCGAACCAAACATGGCACACAGGACCAAAATTTTGATTCGGACCTGCTGGCATAAATTTTGTCTCGAATTGACGACTGTACACGAAGTTAGGGCAAAGTTTGCAAATTGGCGATACGGGAGTATCTTGACGGATACTGATTGATTTCGTCGTACACACGCGATGAAACTGAGTTCCGTCAGTTCCCACACGTCGACAACGTCCATACGCGCCTTTCGATGCATATAGCGTGCGACCACATCGACCAATTTGTCGTAGCGCATGCCGTATCGAGAAAAATTCAAAAATGTTATATAAATTAACACAGGTTTTCCTCCAACTTCAACATCAATTTACTTTTTACACGTTAATCGAAACGACGATCCAGAAGATGTGTTGCAGTCTCGGTTATGTTATCTTTGACTGTTTTTGATTAGTTTCTACAAATCTTTAATGCACAGCAAAAAAATTGGCCGACAAGTTGTCGTTTTAAAACAGTTTTTAGTATTACAGAAAACAGGTTTTTCTTCAACTTCGTCTCAATTTTTCGAACAAGTCGATGGGTTGTTTCGAAATCCACCTGGAGGATCTCGAAGAGGGTCAATTCTACTTTCCAGAAAATTTACAGATCGAAAATCGGTGCTACGAGTAAAAAGTTACGTTGTCGAGAAGTAAGGTACCTTGAGTGGGAAAACTTTTTCATGGATGACGAGGGGCTGACTTTTGATGCTCCGTTCATCGTGCACACAACTCCGGTGCTAGTGAAACGAACTCGTAGACGAAGAGGGTATGTTCTGCCACAATTTTCGTTTTGGGAGTTTAGGGTTTTGAGGTCTGTGGAGGAAGTTATGTATATAATAGGTAGGGTAAAAACCTAATACTACTAGGATTCTAAATAAACCCAAAATAGGCTTTCACGGGTTGGGGTCTTGGGTTAGGCGCTAGGTTGCTGCTACAGCAGCTTAGGAATGGGTGGGGGGCCCGCCCAATTTAAGTGGGTGGGTTGGTTTTATTATTAATTTTTTTCTTTTTCTTTTCCTTTTCCTTTTCTTTTCTTTTTCCTTTTCTTTAACAATGTGTTGTGGTCGGTCCCCCTTGGGCCGACCACCACTGTTAACCCTTTTATTTTATTTTTATTTTTTTTAGATTTCTATATTTTTTTTTTTAGATTTCTATATTTTTTTTAGATTTCTATATTTTTTTTAGATTTCTATATATATATATATATATATATATATATATATATATATATATGTATATGTATATGTTTTTTTTTTATATGTATATGTATATATGTATATAATCACATAAAAATCCTATAAATTTATAAATAAGTATCTAAACAATTTTGACAATTGTAGGCAATATTAGTAGCATTAAAATATCATGCACACAATCATATATATATATATATATATATATATATATATATATATATATATATATATATATATATATATATATATATATACATACATATATATCTATAGTTACATACATATATACCAACTACCTCTTTAATTCTAAATAATATAGCAAAAATAATTTTTAAAGCACTAAAATAATTAAAAAATATTGGGAGTTTACATCCGACCCAACTTGAAGAAAATTTTGTCCTCGAAATTAAACTAAGGTCGGGGGATCAATGCAATGCAAGAAAATTGATAATAATTCAAGGGCTTAATGCAAGACATACCTTGGTTGTCAAACAATGCAAGTAGCAATTTCGGATGTCATCCTCGCGCTCCCAAGTAGACTCCCCTTGTGAGTGATGCTTCCATGCCACGTGAACCAATAGAATAGATTGATTCCGTAACACCTTCACTCGGCGATCGAGGATACCTACTGGTTGTTCTTCGTACGACAAACTCGGTCCAACTATGATCTCGGAGTGATCAAGCATATGATTGCTGTCCGCCACGTACCTTCTCAGCTGAGATACATGGAATACATCATGCACTCCCACCAGCGACGGTGGCAAGGCCAATCTATAGGCAACCTCTCCAACCCGTTCCAAGACATCGAAAGGCCCGATGTACCTTGGACTTAACTTGCCACGTCCTCCGAATCGAATCGTGCCTCTAGTGGAGGATATCTTCAAGAACACATGGTCGCCCTCGTTGAACTCCAAGGGTCGACGACGATTATCTGTCCACTGCTTCTGACGATCCTGCGCTGCTCGCAGGTGGCCCTGAATTTTCTTCACTGTCTCCATTGTGCTCAAGACTAACTCGGGACCCAATAGCTGTCGCTCTCCTATGTCGCTCCAACAAATAGGAGACCAATACTTTCTACCATACAATGCTTCAAACGGAGCCATTTGAATGCTCACTTAATAGCTATTATTGTAGGAAAACTCAACAAGATGAAGATGGTCCTCCCATGAACCGCCAAAGTCAAGCATGCACGCTCTCAACATATCCTCTAGCGTATCCTCTAGCGTCTGAATGGTACGCTCAGACTGGCTGTCCGTCTGCGGATGGTACGCCGTGCTAAACTTCAATCGGGTGCCCAAACTCTCTTACAAGCTCCTCCAAAAGTGCGAGGTAAATCTCGAGTCGCAGTCCGACACAATACTAACAGGCACACCGTGCAATCTCACAATCTGCTCCATATATAACTCTGCCAATACCTCTGTCGACTGGCCCACTCTAAAAGGTAAGAAATGGGCTGACTTCGTAAGTCTATCTACAATCACCCATACTGCGTCACGTCCCCTAGGACTCCCAGGAAAACCTATGACGAAATCTATAGTAATGTGCTCCCACTTCCACTCGAAAATAGATAGCGGCTACAATAATCCGGCCGTCCTCTGGTGCTCCGCCTTCACTTGTTGATATACCAAGCACTTGGCAACGAAATGAGCTATCTTTCGCTTTATTTCGTGCCACTAACAATACTGTCGTAAGTCGCGGTACTTCTTGGTTCCTCCGGGAAGAATAGAGTAAGTCGAACTGTGAGCCTCTGCCATCAGCTCCTGCCGTAGCTCTCCATTAGGAACATAAATACGATCACCAAATCGTAATGTCCCATCGGGATGGATCCTCAATCCCGTCTGCTCTCCTGCTTCAGTCCTCTCTCTGAGCCGCTGAAATCTAGCATCAGTAGGCAATGCTGTCTTGATGCGCTCTACCAATGATGATTGCACTTGGAGGTTGGCTAATACGCCATCTGCTCCAGGCAATACTACCTCAATACCAAGCTGCTCCAAGTCTCTAATCAACTCCTTCTGCGTAGTCAAAAAGTGTGCCTTAGGCATACGGCTTAATGCGTCTGCCACGACATTAGCCTTGCCCAGATGATAATGTAGCTCGATCTCGTAATCCTTCATCAACTCCAACCAACGTCGCTGTCGCATATTCAACTATTTCTGTGTGAACACGTACTTGAGGCTCTTATGATCAGTGTAGATATCAACCTTCTCGTCGTACAAGTAGTGTCTCCATAACTTTGAAGCAAAGATAACCGCTGCAAACTCTAGATCGTGGGTCGAATAATTCTGCACGTGCACCCTCAACTGTCGCGATGCATATGCTACTATATGACCATGCTGCATCAATACGCATCCTAATTCCTTCCCGGATGCGTCACTGTAGATCATAAATCCTCATGGGCCCGATGGTAGTGTCAAGATCGATGCTATGGTCAATCGCTTCTTCAACTCGTCAAAGGCGGCTTGACACTCGTCTGTCCATACAAACTCCTGATCCTTGTAAGTTAATCGATTCATGGGCCTCGCTATTCGAGAAAAATCTTCTACGAACCATCGGTAGTAACCCGCAAGTCCGAAGAAACTTCTCACCTCAGAAGCTGATGTGGGAGCGGGCCATGATTTGACTGCTGTGATCTTCTCTGGGTCCACTGATATACCATCACCCGTAACAACATGACCAAGAAATGATACCTCCTCGAGAAAGAAATCACACTTGCTAATCTTCGTAAAGAGTCTCTCATTCCTCAATGTTCCCAAAACTATCCGTAGATGCTGCTCATGCTCCTCTTGACTCTTGGAGTAAATCAAGATATCATCTATAAAGAATACTACAAATTTGTCTAAGTACTGGTGAAAGATCTTGTTCATTAAATTCATGAAGACTGCGGGAGCATTGGTCAAACCGAAAGGCATGACCAAGAACTCGTAGTGTCCATACCTTGATCGAAAAGTCGTATTTGCAATATCTTCCTTCCGAACCTTCAATTGGTGATAGCCTGATCGTAAGTCAATCTCAGAAAATACTTTTGCTCTACTCAGTTGATCGAATAGATCGTCTATCCGTGGCAAGGGGTACTTGTTCTTTACTGTCACTGTATTCAATGCTCTGTAATCGATGCACATGCGCACGGTCCCGTCTTTCTTAGGCACAAAAAGAACGGGTGCTCCCCACGGTGCCGCACTGGCACGAATAAAGCCCTTCTCCAATAAGTCATCAATTTGTGTCTTCATCTCTACCAACTTTTTGGGCGCTAGCCGATAAACTCGAGATGAAATAGGCTCGGCTCCCGGAATAAGCTCAATAGAAAACTCAATATCTCGGTCAGGTGGCAGTCCTAGCAATTCCTCGAGGAATACATCCTCGAACTCGGTGATGATAGGGTGCTGAGGGGTGTCCTGCATCATCATGTGAGTCCCCGATGTAGGTGCATCGCTCCTCAAGGCTTCCTCTTTGGTGAACTCGAACTCTGCATCACTCGAGGGTCTAAAGACGATACTGCCACTATGGCAGTCAATGAAGGCGAAATGCTGGCTCAACCAGTCCATTCCGAGAACCATATCGAACGTCGGCATCGGAAATACAAGAAGTCATGCTTTTATCTCTCTACCATTTATCACTACAGGATAATCTCTATAAATACCACTAACAGGTACCACTCCTCCTCCAGTGAGGATTCTAATGTTTTTAGGTAAAGATGACATGGGTATACTGTGTCTAGTGGCAAAGCTAGTGGCTATGAATAAATGGGTGGCTCCCGTGTCAAATAATGTGATGGCAGGAAATGATGCAACTAAAACCATACCTGCTATGACATCCACCTTCGGTTCGGCCTCCTCGGTAGCTAGTATAAAAGCCTTCCCAACTCTTTGGTTGCCCGTCTGTGCTCTAGCCTGTTGGAATTAGGTTGCCTGAGTAGGCAAAGGAGGTCGGGGTGCTCCTGGTCCTGCAATAGCTGGCCTCTGCTGCTGATTATGTGGAGTGACCCTCTGAAATGAGCAATCCTTAGCCTGGTGTTGAGTCGATCCGCAAATCAAATAATGCCCTAACCGTCGTCTACAATCTCGCAAAACATGACCAATTTTACCACAGTAATGGCAAATGGCCTTCTCCTGTGTCTGGTATGGCCCTGTCCTCTGCTGATGCTGATGTGTGGGAGGACGTCTCACTGGCCCTCCTGTAGTGGTCTTAGCTGATCCCACAGTCGATGTAACTCGTCGATTTGCCTTCTTGTTTATGGCCTCTTGTGTTCTAGCCTCTGCCAGAACGGCTGCTCGGGAGACCCTCGACTCGGAGCTGGTGTACCTCTGCAACTCTATACTCAAGCCTCTATAAAATCTTTTGGCTTTCTCCAGCTCTGTCGTAACCAACCCTGGTGCAAAATGACTCAATCGACTAAACTCGGCGTCGTACTCATCAACTGTCATATTTCCCTGCTCCAAGTGTAGAAACTAGTCATATAGAGCATCCTTGGCAGTGTCAGAGAAAAACTTTTTATTGAACAGTCCTTTGAATTCCTTCCATGTCTGATCAACTCCTAGCCGCCTCTCCTCTACAGCCCACCCATCATAAGCATTTCCTTCCAGCTGTAACTTCACTGCCGTCATCCATAGATCTGTGGATAACTCTGAAGCCTTCAGAAGATTCTCTGTCTTAACCAGCCAATTGGTGATCCCGATGACGTCTTCAGTGCCCTTGAAGTGTGGAGGATTCATGTTACGGAATCCTTCGATAGAACCCACAGAGGCTTGTGGTGCTCGGGCCAATGCTGTCTCCAAACTCCTCCTGATGGCCTCGCTCTGCTGCATCTGAGCCTGTACCAGGCTCTGGAGGATCTGCTCTGTAGTAGCCCCACCAGCCTGAGGCATAGACTGCTGTGGTGGCATCTATGGCATCTGGGGCATGATCTGTGGGGCACCCTGTGGCCCGTACTGTGAGGATATGAAGGATATGGAAATGGATACTGTGGGGGGTATGTGGGTGGATACTGAGGTGGATTCTGTGGAGGATACTAGGGTAGATATGATGGTGGATATGTGATAGATATGGTGGGGGCTGCTGGGTGGATAGGATGGTAGATATGGTGATGGATATGGTGGGGGCTGCTGGGGTGGATAGGATGGTGGATACTGTGGTGGCTGTTGTGGTGAATATGATGATGGTGGATAGGGGGTAGAATCTGTGGTAGGAGCTGGGATGGATAAGGAGGCGGAGGCGGTAGGTACTCCTCTTGAGTTACAGGGTTTCCAGGGTCTGTCTGCCCCACTTGAGGTGCCGGAACTTGCTACTGAGTAGTGGAGGGTGTCATCATAGGCTACAATCTGGATGGTGCTATAGTGGTAAGGGACATAGGTGGCTGACTCACCGGTCCTTCTTGAGCAGTGGTGTTCCCGTCAGTAATGGAGAGGGGAGTAGCGCGTCCACTACGAAGATTCATCCTATATTGGCACGAAGAATTGAGTTGATTAGAACAATTTCAAAATGGATGTAATCAAGCAATCAAATGAGAAGTTGAGAAGAGGTCAAGGGAGATATTAATAAGTGGATGAGATTCTATATCTTATTCCTAATTGCAGGCTTGTTGGGCACAGTCAGGTAACCCAACAATATTTATACGGACCTGCATGGGCCACCACAAAAACATGTAAGGCCCCAGTCCCAAAATATGTAGGACTAAGTACGTAGACATGCCAGCTGTACTTATACAAAGAATACACCAATATATGGTAATCTCCGTATCGGTACATAAGCTGTAATAATGATACATGATAAGCCACAATAATATAACTAAATCTCATCCACAGCTCACACAGAGAATATAATAAAGTCCACTAAATAAGATAAAAGATTATGTCAAAATATAGCCGGGTGGACATTCCCACTCCAAACAGCTATGGAAAAATCGTCTCAACTAAATGGAGTCCAACCTCCTCAAACAGCAAGAAAGATGATCAAAGATGTCCAATACATGGTCTCAGATAATAAAGAATAAAAACTAAGTATGAACAGGAGATGCCTCATCACCGATGTATGATGGATCCAATGCTGCATTGTACTCCTCAGGATAGTCCTGCTCGTCTAATCCTAGAGAGATCACCAGGTCCTCAGAGGGACATAACAAGATACACAAAACATGCCAAAGTAACTGAATGTGTAAAATATGCAACTATGACTCTACAAGATTTCCTAATCGTCTATGTGAGATGCACTTTGAGGACAACATTCTATGCAGGGGCTGTAACGGATTCATGTAAGCAAGTAATAAAGAGTGGATGTCAAGTAGCGCTCATCCGAGACACTATCGGCCGGGCAGCACGTAGTGCTCATCCGAGTCACTATCACCCATAATGTGTAAAAAGTAAATGTATCCCCTACACTAGTAGCTGTCCCCTCCCCTCAATGCTCATGTCCAAGATGTATCCACAACCTGTCCAGTTGGCAACTGCTATGGCTTCTAACTCGACTCACTAATAGCAGTTACCTCCTAACCGTCGCACGTCCCGTACGTATCGATGGCCAGTCGAGTATGTAGGTCCGTGTCCTATATGAACTCACTCATCACGTGATACAAATCTGTCAAGGCCATAGGAAATATGAAAATATCCCACATACTCATAGGATAGTCAACTGACACGAGGTCGACATGCAAATAAGACATAAATAAATATAATGACTAAATTTAGCCGCTTGCACCCAAGTGTGACTTGGACGCCCAATATAAACAAAATGACAAATAAGAGAAAGAAATATGAAATAATAAAATATACTAAAAATAAATGAGCACAATCAAAATCTATGGCAAGGTATACTTGTCTGCGGTGCGAGAAGGGCAATCCAAGAGTAGCAAGTGTCAGCACCAAAACTCATAAATTAAAGATGACTCTGGACGCTGAAACAAACATAAAAATGATCTCGGTAAAGAAGATATACCTAGGAAATGCCTGTCCAAAAGTCCAATTCTGGAACAGGGGGAAAATCGTAATTTCGGGTCAAAACGATTTCTGCCGTTAGACCCGCTTCGCACCGAAATGCGTGCCAAAGTCTATGGTCTCTAAAGTCATCAAACTACATGTCTACGAATTCAGTTTGAGGAAAGGAACTCAACGGTATGTCCAGTTTTGAATTCCGATGAGCCACGTACAAAATTGCCTGTTTGATTGGGTCGCGGGCCCGCCAAAAAGGGTTTTCGATCAACCTTCTCAGAATCGAACCAAACATGGCACACAGGACCAAA